>JANIEX010000477.1:0-29981 GCA_027627405.1 Leucocoprinus birnbaumii | reverse complement strand
GGAAGGCTTCGATGTGGGACTCTATTGTCATGTGGGCTCGTGGTCCACCCCCAGTTTTGAATCACCGCCATGATCCCTTATCTGACCTCGAATTAATTGTTGAATCTGATTCTTCCATATATTCGTTCCTTGTGCAAGGATCATGCAGTGAAATAGATTTATGAATTGGCTCGTAGGTGTATTCATTGATAGTTACCGATCCAGACTTGTCTCTAGTGTGTAACGCCCTTTTATCTGGCCTGATAGTCCATATTTTCTCGCCTAGTTAGACGGGGATATATGGCGTCAATTCTGTCCAAAAAATAATTGCGCCTCGCATCCCGCTTCATGTCACGAAAGAGTAATTGATTTATCAAGTTTTTGCATTACCGATAACACAGGAATATTAGAAGTAGAACTCTATATAAAATGGTAATGTAAGAAGATCTCTGTGTCTGAGATATAAAAGATGAATGGGGAGATATAGTCGTTATAAATCGTGATGATGATGAACCAGTTGTCGTGGCCAGTGCTTCAAACCTCTAGAGAGAAGGACTTGAAGGTTCCGTGAATATATTCCTTCCGCGGGCGGTGGCGGGTCCTCTTTCAATGGCTGGAGCGGGGTTTGCCAGAGCGTTAGCAACGGCAGAGCAGTCTTAGCTGGACCCTGATTGATTGAAGGCCGTACACAGAGAAGGATGCCGAAGAGGGTTTGGATGGCATGGACACTATGCCTGTGAGGCGGAATGAACGCCGGATTGATGTTGACAGCAGAAACGAGTCGGAACCCGTCAAATTGAATGAATCCTGGAGTGCTACTGTTGATCATGAAGCTGAGGGTGCTCTAGCTGTTGGCGGTGAGGGTGGCGCCTCTGATACGCATAATCCTAGGATTTCGGAGGCTGAGGCTACACATATTGAGGTCAGTAAAACTCGAGAAGAATCAATTGATCTCCACTCACCGGAAGGTAGCAGCTCCCCAATGTGATACCAATGGCCGTCAACAAAATCCATACACAATTAGCTGGGCAGGCGGAACAGAGGCATGAGCTTACAGGCTTGCAGTAAGGGCCTTTCTCAGTAGTTGGAGAGCCATCAAGGCGCTAGGTGGACATGGATGACCCAGGGCTTCACTGCATTGTCTACTTGTACATGTGGTGCGCGGAAAGAGAGCGGGAGGAGGATGAAAACGTCATCCAATGCAAGCGTAGGGACTGTGAGACAGTTTGAATAATTTTTCGTCCTGAGATGTACATTCAACGACTCACAAATCATTGATTATCACTGTGTTGACCGTGAATATCGGTCAAATACCTGGACCTGCAAAAGCTGCGTAGCTGATTCCAGGTCATTGAGCGGCATAGATAGCTGAGTACTTACTCACCATAAGTATCCAGTAGTCAAAACGTTGTTGAAACGTTGACGAGGTGCCCAGCGCTCGAACGAGGCGCGTGATGATTGATGAGCTAACCAACTGGCAACTCTTGCCGAGCTTGGCCAAGCCTATCTTGGAAATTATGTCTCACGGTAGTTAGCCTGAGCAGCTGTTGGATCCTTCATATCCCGAATTTCCCTGCGCATGTGAAGACACAAGGAGAAACTCTCTAATTTCCGCATTCCTGGTACAATAATCGGGTCTCTCGTAACGCTATCGCGCTTCGCATTTGCGCATATTTGGGATCCCTTTCAGTAATATTTTGTCACATACCCTGTATTAAACCATAGGCAATGATTTTCAACGATAGTGTTGAATGGCCAAGTGTGCCATAATCCATTTGCTTACCTTGACTGCCAGGCGCCTAAGTATGTGTCGTGCCACTTTTCGCGTCTCGCGTTGGTGTATTCTTGTTGCATTACATATCTTCTGTGTCAATATATTAATCTGAAAATTGAATAATTATTGTCTCCAGTATTAAATTCATTGTTCTACATAATTATATCGACGAATTGATTCATTACTGCATGCCTAGACCCGGCCCTCGAGATGAAAGCTCAACATCTGGGAGGCTTTGGGATCAGGACCAGGCGGATGGAGCTCATGACGAATTTCAAAGTTGACGGCTGAAAATTAAAGTTGTAGACCGTTTGTCATGCATGTCATGGCTGCCAATCATAATTTTGAGCCCCACTCCCTTACCGATATATTCTACGTATGCCCCATAGCTCTTCAAGAAATGTAACATGCCGTTTCTAATCACCAGGGCTTCACACACTGTATTTGTTTCCTAGCGGTAAGACCGGGAGCCTCACTCAACCTAATTTTAGTGCTTAGCATTTACTGAGCTCTAGGCTTGCAGGGTATGACCCTTACCAAGGGTTGACGGAAGCGATCATCATGCTCGGAAACCCCCGGCCGGTGACATACTTAGGTGTTTATCGAACAAATGGATATTTAATCACTTGGCCATTCAACACTATCGTTGAAAATCATTGCCTATGGTTTAATACAGGGTATGCCTCAAATTATTACTGAAAGGAATCTCAAATATGCGCAAATGCGAAGCGCGATAGCGTGATGCGAGACGCGAGACGCGATTTTCTTTGGAGAGACTCGGAATTGATGCCATATCACCCTTCACGCTTGCCACGCTACACCAGTTCGGCCTCGCAGAGTCACGCCCAAGTTCACGCTGAAATCTACGTGCCCGGTGCGCGTGTATCGGGAGGGTGCGAGGGCGGGTACAGGTACGGGTAATCGTCGATACCCGCAAAAGGCTCTGTGCTTTGTTGGCTTGTTAATGGACCAAGACTCACAACGGACTCATTTTTCACGGCCTCTACAACATTATTGTTGATTCCTTCGAAGATAGTCAGGCCGATGACATGTCGGAGATGAATGTCCGTTCTTTCCTGCAGTGGTGGGAGGAATGGGCTCAGGTATTGGTTACCGCACATTTTAATCACTAACCTGTTTGAATTATACAGCCTAGTTTTCCCTAATCACTTCATACCCATCTCTGACAGCCATACCTCGTACAAGAGACTGGATGCTCACTGGAAAAGAGGTCCTTGAGGTCCGAGAGTATTGTTAGTGCGATCTGTGATGTATTATCAATGTAGTTACCTTGCTTGCAAGGTCCCTAGGACTGTGATAATTCGCGGGAAATTGGACGTAGGAAAATATATTTTGTAGTCTCTCTTTTATTACTTATTGTAGTGAACACTGGTTCAACGACCAGTCGACCACCATTCCTGTATCCGGCTCCTCTGTATATAATGCTCTCTGATCAGGCCCTTGCAATTTCGAATCAATATTAATCCCAATTTCAGTACACCGTTATGCTCCCATTGTCGAATCTGCCGTGCTCTCAAACAATTCCTTTGTCTATTTTGATCTAAGTCAGCAAATTCTCATCTTCATTTAGCAATTCTCGACGGCCAAAGGAGATGAATAGAAAGGCCGTCTGTTGAATCTGCCTTTAAGAAAGAAAAGAAAGGAAAGGAAATGGGTTAGGGTAGGCAAGAAGGGGGATGCTTAGAGCATAAAGAACTTTCCCAGTTGATTTAGTTAATACTCCAATATTAATATCTTTGCGCGAGACTTTGTGAAGTATGGTCACCAATTTGATAAAATAAGCGCTCCGTGCAAGCAAGGTCGCTGCCGGCGCCAGACGGCACATATCCAGTATACTATATATTTCTATAACATAATTCAACGGTGTCCAATGTGAAACAGTCCAATGAGCGTTCCAGAGTCACAGTACCGCCATGGGCAATGATTCTCTAAAGCCCGTCAATGTATTTCTAGCTAGATGACCATGACAAGGTAGAACCTCTGTGATGCTGAACGATGGCGCCGATGAAATCCACCAACTGTGATCTGGCGTGAACTGGTGATTGTCAAGCTACGCGCGATATTCCCGCAGATGCCAGACAACGGCGAACGATTCATATTACAACGGCTTATAATAATTTTAATTTTTGGCGATGAATCAGGCTGGCCGAGTGCGGAGACAGCCAGCGGGCGCAGTGTTTCCCACTGTTGACTCCAGCGTGTCGGCATGGCCTCGGCAGCACCGATGGAGGGCACTGTGGTTTCTTCATACTTTACCAACTCAATAGGTAAATAGGCGTTCCCAACAACTCCATTAACATCATCAAGGACCAGCCGCTCGCTGCTCCCGCGCTCTCTTCATCGCTGTTCTGAACTGCGACCTTGATCTCTCCACCAACACACGAGCTATTTTTGTAATCGTTTTTTGAATGTGTATACAAATGAACAGTCTTCATAATTTTCTGGATTTCCCACATGAGTCTTCAAGGAGCAGGTCCTACATATCTGGCTCATAGCATCAAATGTGACGACCAAGTAAATGACTTTGTCAACCCATAGCTTAATCGAACACCCCCGTGTGTGACGGCGAACGAGAGCGCAGGTAACCTGTGGTGGATACCTTCACCGTTGCACTATCAGGGCATCTCGTCATCGCGATACTTATACCGCTACTGACGTTCCCGCCAGACTCGGCTGTCGCTTGATGGCGCATCAACTCCAGTGACAGGTGCTCGGCGCTTTCGCCTTCACAACTTGTCGTTTCGCCAATTTCAAATACCACTCTCAGAAATCGTACTATCTTTTCTCGGTCACCCGTTTCGTATAATTTATTATTTAAGTTGCTCAGGCCGATCATCCATTGATAATAGTCGGTTTCAACTTCATAGTTCACTACTCATTTCACTCTCTTCCACCAATCATCTCCGGTCTTTCACCCTTGCTTGTCGTTATTTAATTGATTTCCGCCGGTTCTGGGTAGAAGAAGGGAGAGGAACTTGGGCAATATTGTCGTTATCGGTATCGGTACCACTGAAGCTCGGAGACTGATTCGATGAGGGGGGAGTAGCAGTGTATAATCATAATAGATCAAATCAAATGCACACGTCTATCCCTGTCTCTCCCATAATTTGGCTGATCAACCGTGGCCATCGCTCTACGTTATCGTAAAGTCGGTCTATACAATGATCCCCTATTTGATTGCTACAGCTCTTCGGTACCGACATGAGTTCATACACATGCCATCCACACTTCTGAGTCATAGTAATAGGCGCCGAAAACCTGCGCAGGTTTTGGCGTTTGCTTATGTCACTCTTATCGCTTGTGCCAGGGGGGGGGGCACTGTAATTAGTGCTGTTTCCTTACGACCTCTTTGGCGTTGTCCCGGTATTGTATTTGATACGATTCTCAAGAGTCCTTAGTACTAGCTACCACATGCTTTCTGGTAGGCCTTGTCTCGATGCATGATCGTCACAGATAACTCGGCTTTGTTTTGCTCATTAATGATACTATTCCAAAATGTAATTGCTGGCTATCCTCAGAGATTTCATAATTCGTATTCAATCCACCATGCTGAGGGAGCACAACTTGAATTTAGATCCAAAGGTGTTCAGTTATGATTCTGGCGATAGAACTTCAGAGCTGAAAAAGGGCTCAGGCCAGGGCTCCTCGCTTATGCCGGTTATTCTTGTGCATGTATCCATGCATCGCACAGATATCAAGCTAGCCGAGCTTCATCCAAGATCACCCACACTGTGGTGAAGCTCCACAATCTTGCCCAGGTGTTAGATCCGGACGCTCACAGTAATTTGATGAATCTGGAGTTCAATAATGGATCTCGGACTGGAACATGAGCCGAGTAAGGCGACAAGGTATACTCAATTTGAATCAAAAATCTCCGAGAGGAACTGGGAATGGTCTCATATGGGAATGACGAAGAAACCACAAGTCCGGACCATCAGCGATTCTAGACTGGATATCTCGCTTGGGACGTCCCTGGATTGGGCACCAGTGAAATAGCCAGGTGAGACACATGTTCAAACCAGAATTTATTTCTCTTCTGCCTATATCTCAGGAATATTCTGCGTTCGCATCGACACCCAATCCACAAGAATGCTTCCACTCAAAATTGTTGCTTATTGGGAGGTGGGCTTTGTCAGATTGATTGTTTAGGCGAAGGTGCTGATTTATATACAGAAGGGAGAGCCTCCCAAGGAGTTTTGGACAGATACGAAAGCCGGACCTGAAATATTTAGGGGGCTCTACAGATACACGGCTCTGACACGGTACCCCGACATCGAACAGGAAATTTACGCTGTCAATGAGGACAAGTTTATTTCCATGGATAGCTTTTTTGCGAAGGGGTATTTGATTGAGACATTCTGCATCACAAAACCTGTTAGCTTTCGCACCATCACCTGCTGGGGTTTGGAAGACTATGTGAACCAATTGAAGAAACTAGAGTCTCGCAAGGGAGCAGAGAGCCCTACTAGTGCTCTGGGTAGCCGAAAGAGGCGGCTTTCGGATTCAGACACAACTGCTAACCCTGCACTATCAAAGCGCCTGCGAGAGCGCATTGAACTACTTCTTCGTGGAGAGGGATCGAAGACCAGGGTTGTCAAAAGGGCTCAGAAGTGGGGCAAATCTGCTGGAGACTCGGATGAGGATGAGATGTTAGTCCCTCGTGTCGTAGTGCCAGATCGCCCAGGTGAGTAGTTTTGTAAACTTTAATTACATCATTTGTTCAACGGGCTACCAGACCTTACAGGCGAGATGAGGCGCTCCATTAGCGTTGAGTTGTAGCTTAGAGCAGCATGTACCCTGTTTCTTTGGCTGTCTGTTACTCTTGTGATAGATATCAATGTAGTAGCGACTAATCCTCTTCATCACTAGTTAATTCACCTCTTTCCACCAAATCCCTCGCTTGCTCCATGAATATCTTTTTCTCCTGATATTCACGAAACACAAGGGGAAAGTGCTGCGAAGTAAAGCTAACCCTCTCGAACAGTATGTGGTAATCGGTTTGGTCGGATCGGGCTTTCCAGCATGAAAGTTGGTATAGAGCCAATTTTCGACCATCCAAGTAGTCATCGTGTCTGGAGCAGCTTGAATACAGGTACCATGGGAGCTTATGAAGAAGTGTGCCCCATTGCAGAAGCATACAAGCAATCGAGTCTTGACTGACGTCGTTGATGAGCTGAATCATTACATCTTTGAACGGTTGAGACGGTGGCTTTCGATTGGGACTGGCCCGGCGCTTGGACTTCTTTGCTCCGGAGCGCGCCATATAAACGGATCAACAATGTCGGGGCGCTTCTCCGACTCGAGCGAAGTGAGGGGAGGGACTCAAGCTGGCGATAGCGGCTAGAAACGACAAGTGTGTTGTGGGACTTAACCAACTAGTTGAAGTCCCTGAAGCCAAAAGGGTGCTCTGAGAGCTTGCACAACATACCGAGCGGAAATTCAGAAAACGGAGAATACAAAACGGGGATTATGAAGGATCATAAGAGACATTGGGAAGAAGCAAGGATAAACGGAAAGTAAGATAAGAAATAACAAGAGAACTTGACGTACGCTTCAACAAGAATATTATACTGAAAAATATACTTGAATAAGAGTAACTGCTGGTGACTTAAGAATGGTGGAGGCTTCAGAGCGGGCGTTCCAATGGTGTTGATCTGAGCTGAATAACTAGTGGTTGATGGTCTCTACTGCGAGCTCGTAAAGAGACGAAAGGCCAGCACCACACTGGGTCGTAGGACAGTGAGTAACTCAACAAATTCGTTTTGTGTTTCCTTTCTCAGCTTGAGATTGCTCATTGAGCCGTCTTCCGAATCGCTGACCTGGTTTGTCCACATTGCTGGTTCTAAATAGCTCGTGAATCTAGAAAACGGCACAAGCCATATATTCTGTCAATATCCGCGCTTTCACCTCGAAGTTTAATCTATTGTAGGGTCGCAGCTTATTATTTCTCCTTCCTAGTTGCCAAGTCGCCGTTTCTCGCCTGGAATGTTTCGCAGCGATTTACAGGCCGAGAGGATCCACAATTTTCCTCCAATTCCATCGCATTGCGGATAAGGTGATCGTTGTATACTTCTGATTTGGTCTACGTGAGTCCCTTCATCCAGGTGCCCAAGATATGCCGTAGCCCTGCCATGCATCGGCACTCAGTTTTCGTCTAGCGTAAATCCTCAGCCTCAACAAAGGTCATTTATCTCCACCGGTCAGTCGAGATGAGTACACTTTTGACCATATCGAGGGAGAACCTTCTTTTCTCAAATCCTCGATATATCGTCATGATCATCCACTGTTCCCTGCAGGTTCTTAAAAAGTGAAAAGTTCCATTCTCGAACAACTATCAGTTAAGTTTCGTCCAGGAGGAGTTAGCTTGTAATACTCACCGGTGAGCGCCGTCGCTAATTTGTAAATTTCACCCGTCTTGTCCAGGCTGAGTTTATTAGAGATACCTTTTTTTGATAGATTGCTTGTCCAGTTCACCTCCCAAGCTCCGATCACCTAGTAGGCCCTTTCTCATCCTCCACCTCTACCTGTTTCGGACATCTATTACGCTGCAGCAATCAAGCAACCTTCATTTTGGTTCGTGTTGTTTTCACTTTCGGCAACGTCACACCTTAGGCATATCTTCTGGCTCGATCTGTGGTTCCAGGCTGTTTGATCGTTTCATCACACTTCCTATTTGTGGGCAGTATGTCATGGTCTGAGCCACCCTGGATTGAATTGGGAACTTCCCATGAACCATGCCTAAATCGTCTGCCATAGATCTCTGCCGAACAAGGAATACCATCCTACAGCGCTTAACTAGCCAGAATAAGTGTTAAGTATCAGCGTCTACTGATTCCCTCGTCAATCTTGCCTCCCCCTCCTCCGTTCCCATGCTGTCCTCAGAGTCATTAAATTTTGTTCAAACATTCTGGGTCATATTTCATCAGCTACGACCAGTGCTTCACTCGCATAAGTCCGACCTCTCGCTCGTCAACTATTTCTTGTCCACATATTGTTCTAAATTTCCCAGCACTGGCGAGGATGACTTCGAGGCAAGTAAACCACTCTATGTTCGCGTTTAAATTGTTCAAGCTGCTCGATAGGAGATCTTGGGCTGGCTACGAGACACTTGCGCTGCTTCAGGATGCCAGCATACAGATTTATTCTGCGCAACTCCTCCCCCCCTCCATCTGTTACAGTGCACCGATAATAGTAATGGCCAGCCCGGTAGTCGCAATGCACCACCAACTCCATGTAAGGTTAGAGATAAGGAGATACGAGCGTATGTATATTGCTCTATCGAAGCTCAAAGAAAGATTCATACACATCTCCAGGCGCCAACTTAGCTTTGCCGCACAGGTGGCAAACAAAGCCTTGAAACTCCTTGACCCCAAATGCAAAGAACGCCATCATGGCGATGGTGTCATATTTGTTGCAATTGCTTTCCGCCAGCCATCTAGTAAGGTCATCAAAGTCAAGAGGTGTGCCAGACAATTTCTGTTTTAAGTGTCCTTGCTGAATGTTCTGTCAGATTCTTAGTTACAACTAGGAACAATCAAGCCAACAGCGGTTTTGAATACTCGAAAGAATTAATCATCTCCTACAAACAACATATGGCTTCAAAGTTCAAGGATTTGGCTGATAAATGGCTCCCGTGTGAGTATTCCGCGCCCTACATATTGATCTTGCGGATGCTGATGACGGAGTCTTTGCCTTAGCTCCCGAATCAGGTGGAATCCAACCATCGCTTTCATCTCTCAAATTGTTATATGTATATGCATAGAGCCACCGCATTTCTTCTTTTACAGTACTGTGATCACGTAGTAGCTCACCCAGCCTGTAATTCATGCATGATGCATATGTTTGATAAAATTGGGGCTAATCAACAGTTGAACGTTCTATCTCTCATCCCAGTGCCCACCTTACATCAGAATTCACATCCAAGGTCAGCCGGTATCTCAAGACTAATCCCGGCTGCAGTCACTTCAAGGAACAAGGTACACATACACTGAGCGCATACATTAGTCAAGTCCCTTGATTCAGCCTGGCTAATCCTGGCTACTCATAGCTCAGCCTGGATATCAGCCAGGCTAGTCCTGGCTACTCCTAGCTCAGCCTGGATATCAGCCAGGCTAGTCCTGGCTACTCCTAGCTCAGCCGGGATATCAGCCAGGCTAGTCCTGGCTACTCCTAGCTCAGCCGGGATATCAGCCTGGCTACTCATAGTTCACCCGGGATATCAGCCTGGCTACTCATAGCTCAGCCCGGATATCAGCCAGGCTAGTCCTGGCTACTCCTAGCTCAGCCGGGATATCAGCCTGGCCGATCCTGGCTAATCCTGGCTGAATCCTGGCTTAGCCAGGATAGATTCTAGCCTTGGAATGGCTATAGTCATGCCGGGATTCAGCTGGCTAAGTTCAGTCAATGATCATACGATGGACTTACCCCAAAGTTGTGTATCCCTTGGTAACTATGATATCACCAACCGGAAAATCGGAGCCCCAGCAATTCTGGACAGGGAATTTGTCATACAGTGATGATATATTGTCCCAGAATCCAACACTGATTACAACTACTCCAGCCTATAGACTTTATTAGATTTGCATAATGCAGAGAAGAGTGTCTTACAAGTGCCTCAGCTGATTGATTGTTGTTCTAGGTCAGCTCGATCCCGTTCCTGGAACACTGAGCTGCATTGGATTATGCACACACCTGCTGTGAGAATGTACATTACTATCACAACTTTGGGTCATTTTTGGTATTAGGGATGATTGGTGACAAAGACAAGTAGTACAGCATACCTGTAAGATCATTGTTCCAGGCAGCACAAAGGCGGATATCAAGCATCACTTTGAGTGTAATGGGGAAAACAAGTAAATCTAGGCTAGGAACGCCCTGCTTGAGCTAAAGTAGCTCATATAGTGAGTATAGACTTACATTGCTTCAATGAATAATGAGATATTGCACCTTTGCATTATTCCCATAAATTATCCACTCAGATGCAGTGACCAATGATCACTGGTTTCTAGCAGCTCAAACTTACCACTACGTCATGGTATTAGTGGGGAAGCACTCAGGAGTTCACAATACCTTACATTGCGACGTAAAAAGCGGTGGCTGTCATCTATTCCATGAGGATGAGCCCAAATAACCACACCGTGACCTTGATCATCGACCTACTTACCATAGAAATCTGCACTTTTTGACAGTAAGTGTCACTCTGTACAAGCCCGCAACCATTGAAGGATAAGTAGATAACTCACACGATCAGAGCAAATATCAGCACCCTGAAAGTTAGGTGTATGATTTGTATTCGCGACCATGACCCTCTGAGAAATCAGTGATGGTAAGGTACGGGAGAAAACCGCTGGCACGTACTGGTAGATATACTGTACCTAGAAATTTCAGTTAAGCTCTCAACTGCCATATGAATGATCAAAAATCACAATCCTCTACCTCCAGGGGCATGAGACGGATGGTGTCATAGATGAGGGTGGTCATTGCGATAACTGACCAGCATCCATGAGTCTTGGGAACAGGACTGATAACCTGAGAAGGAGTGACACACCATGGCTGTATTGGGCAGTTTTGTATGCCTTAGTGTAGAGAGTGTAGTCTGCTACAGTGAGCCCATACTGGTCTGTCATTTTCAGTGGATCTTGGAATAAGAGAAGAAAGGGAGTCCCGACAAATATGTTTCAGACTCAAGGTGCCAGACGTTATATATGCTCTGGATCCTTCTATAGTGTTTGTTAAGTCAAAGTCCAAGTTATCTAAGTGGAGGTTGCGCTGGCTCCAAGCAGAATAATGTAGCCATTGTTCTGCAAAGTGAAGAAATACAAGGCTGTGGAAATACTAATACATTCAGAGAGAAATTATCATATCATCTCACTTGTTGCGTCGCAGGGAGCACGATCACTCAGGAACTTGTAGAATAATATGAACCAGCCATGAACTACAACAGCGCATGACTGTGAGACTGAATATAGAACCTTTCATTATTTTAGACAGCTGTATTGTTGGCAGGTGCTTGTTCACAGTCGAGTTGATCCAATACATTCTATATAAGAGCAAAAACAACATGTTGCGTCAGAATGAAGGTGAAAAATTAGCACCAACCATCAAGAAGACTGATAGTTCTACAAGCATCCGACATATTACACCAGAATAAAGGCGAAATATTGGTACCTACAATCTAGATGGCCAACAATTCCAGAACTATCTGACTTTGATTCATTCTTCCTATGGAAACCAAATCTCAATCAATGATATACCTCAGCTGCAGAATACAGAATCCTAGTGCAATCCGAAGATGGACTGGATGTAGCAGGGGCTCGACAAGTGCCTTGAGGCATTATGTCTTGTCAATCATTGTTTACCAAGATCACAAATCGAACAAACACTCCTACATGATCTCAGAATACAATAACTTTTATCCACCTACTAGTCAACAGGAAGGTCGGGTAAATCAGGCCATTGGATTGTTTGTCCCAGCCCAACGAATTATCACCTCAAGCCATTGGATGAGTATAGTTGGGGTTCAGATCAATCATTGGAACTTCCAGAACAGAACAACTCAACAAAAGAAATCTGGTTCCACCGATAACGAGAGTAGAAATGAGTGATAGGCAGAGTGAATAGAGCGCGCTAGAGTTCACGATGGAAAAAGATGTAAGATTGACTAATCTATGAGTGAACAGACAATGATACAGACCTAGAGTTCACGATGGAAAAAGATGAACTCTAGGGCACACGAAAAATTGAGGAAAACAATCTACAGTGTGTACATATTTGTCTATATCCTCCCTCGATCATATACTAGGAAAGGTGAAATAAGCCCCTGACGAGGTGGCTAGATGTCCATCTTCGACAACCGACTGAGTGATCGAACAATATTAATCTGATTATTGATGTTGAACGGAGTTGAGGCAGGATGGGTCCAAGGCTAAAATGTGTTCGAAAGCTACAGCTGGACACACATAGTACGAGGACCATGGGCATTGTATAGGTACTCGACCTCCTGCTCAGCACTATAAACCGTCGGAGGAGGATAGTTCGGGTCCGAAGCGAAGGTTGCCACAGAAAAGAGCACAGCATTTTGGAGCTGCAGTCAATGCGGCTGAGTGAAAAACCCGATTGACTAGTTGAGCAGTGAAAGCATACATGGTATCTGTCAATCAATTATCCAGGCCTCACGACGTCGCGACACTCGGGATATAAGAGCACGGTGTGGCGGTACGCACAGGAAATTTGGGAGCTTCAACTGGTCGTGCACACATGTAGCCTGACGATCAGGCGATCTCTGCGCTCGAGCTCTGGAAGGGATTCAGTGAACTTCGAGAATAAATATCGTCCTCTTTCAAGTGGCGCTCTGAATTGGGATACCTGAACCTTTGGCGCGATCCAAGACAGTTGTCATTACATATTTGAGTCACGCACAGAGCACCTGGAGCATATAGCCATGTACTCTTTGAAAAAAGAATGAATTACGTTTGTCAACCTCGACGAGTAACTGACCACCTAGACCTCTCAGTGGAGAAGTGGTAATAACTATTGAAAACAGCTTGAACGCTGGTGGTGTCGGGGTTGCGGGGCGGACTCTCCCGGGCGTTCCTCAGAGATGTCGCAGTGGAGAAGTCTGTACCCGTTGGCGCTGCAGATGATGAGCAGACACAGAGAAGGTGCCGAGATCGAGGCGGCGCAAGTCGGTTATAAGTGAGTGCTCAAGGCGCTCAGCATGTCATCATACATTAGCCAATATGGCCCCTTTTGATCGCATTTGGAGGGCCCAGGGAATGGGCATGCCTTGGGGAGGGGTTGGAGAGGGGGTTTGGCAGGAAAAAGGTATTTGTATTATCAGTTCTGAGTTATTGATGAATTGATAATTCGTCGTGACTAGAGCGATAGCCGGAGGAGTTTGGAGAATCATTGGGCAATGATTGCTACTGTACACAGACATGGTGAAGGGGATACATGGTCATTGGCAGAGATCAGGGCGGCCAGGAGTCAAAGCGATGTTACCAGGAATAAGCGCAGGAAAAGGGGACGAGACAAGGAAACAGACAATTACATGGTGTGGCTGTGCAATGTTGCCTGCTTACCTCACCTTTCCACAGTGTGGGCCACTAGGGCCTTGTCTGATAGCGATCATGATGCTCATTGCTCGCAGACTGCACTCGACGTTGCCGTCAGCCAGTATCTTAACACTGACCTCTTCCTGCCTCAGTTGTTACCCTGCATCAATTCCCTCCTCCCTTCAGAGAGCTTCAGAGCCTCCTCACTCTACAGCCGGCCCGGCACCCTCCTTCCACAGCACTGCTAAATTGTGACTCGTTTGGCGGTTCACAGCCGCCGTTTTCACTTTCCGACAAGGAGGCCAAAGAGATCAATATGCCGGGCCCATCCAGCTATTGATGGACTTCAGAGAATATTTGGCATCCCTGGTTTAGCATGATTTTGGGATTCAGTATGCTCATGGGTGATACGCTCACCCACCTCGAGTCGCCTTCTTCAGTACAGCTGGTTAATGCAACCCGTCTAAGGCCCAACACTGGCGCTTATAAGGGAGTTCTTCCTTCAGGTATCAGCGTAAACGCGCATTCTAGAATTGCAGCAATTGATATAAATGAAAACTGATTTAACCAGATGAGCAATCGAAGAATGTGTGGCATCTGATAAATGATTATTGAAATGTCACGGAATCAGGGGGCTGTTCATATACAGTCTGATGATCAGGGGTCCTCTCGACAGAGAGCGATGGTAACACTGAAATCAACTGAACAAGTGAGACCTGCGGTTGGACCTGGGATCAATCCCTTTTGAGTAATACCCCGCATTAGAATGCCTGAGCATTTTGGCCTGCTAGTCAATGTCAATTTTCAAAGGCTCCGCAGAACATTTCAGATAACCAGATTGTATGACGAATGCAGCTAAGAACTACCTAGCCGCTTAGATAAAGGGACTATTCAAAACAATCACGTTGGCGCAGTCGGGACTCGAACGACAGTTACCTGTGAGCGCTCCACATGTCATCATTCATCAGCCTATAGGATCACTTTTTATCGAATTTGGAGAGCCCTGGGCAACCAGGTTGCAGTGAAGTTGGGAAGGGAGACTAACAGAGGAAATCTTCAGTTCTAGGGTAATGATAAATTGATGGCTCGCCGCGACCACAGTCATAGACCAGGGAGCTTGGAGCAGCCGATTGACGACCGCCGCAGTATGTAACACAGTGAGGGGGATGCGTGAAGCGGCATAGACAATTTCAGAGATCAGCCTGGCCAGGAGTTAAGGGATATCGTCAGGAGTAAGCGCAAAAAGAGGGGACGAAACAAAGGTAGCGTGGATGTGCGGGGAAGAGTGTGGGAGAGTGTCCGGCCTGCTTACCTCATCCTTTCAGACTGCAGCCCGCCGGCGGGCCTTGTCCAATTTCTTGTTGAGCAATCATGATGCTTGCAGGATCTGCGCTCGACGATCTCTTCCATGCCCAGTCTCCACCCAGCCCTGACTTGACTCCGTCCTCCCCAAACAGGCCTCCTGTCTTCCCTACAGCACGCCCCAGCACGCCCCTCCCACAACGTCACCAATGAGTCGATCTGCACTTTGCAGCTGCCGTTTTTGCTTTTTCGATGAGGAGATAAGAGGGATCGTGGACTGAGCTCAGTCAATTCTTGAAGGACTTCAGGAAATCGGATACACCTGGGCTCAGCATGAACATGGGATTCAGCATGCCCATGGGCGATACACTCGCCCACCTTCACTCACCTCTTCCAGTACAGCTGGTCAACGCCCTTCATGTCGAGCTCGACACTCCTGTTTCTCATACCCTCCTTCTATCCCCTCTTGTTACACTAGCAATCTCCTTCGGTGCATTCCTGTGCCTTATTTGCCTATGATGCGGAGTAAAGGTCCTCGTTACGGGCCATACATCCTCAGGCTTAAAATTCGAATGGCTTTTGCTCACGGCCGCTACACTTCACTATCATGCCATTCCATCACGACCTTCGTGGTTTGTGACGGCCACTGGTCTCCACGCATCAGACAATCTAGCCAGACGATGAAGAAGTCCACGCTGTAGATTCGGAAGAACTGGAGAAGGTTAGCGCACCAAGACAGTGTAGGGAAACGGAATGGAGGCACTCAGTACTCAGATGATACCACGCCTAGCCAAGCGCTTGCGGTCCTCCCCCAACAGAAGGGTGAGGTAACCAGGCAACATTGCACAGCCACACCATGTAATTGTCTGTTTCCTTGTCTCGTCCCCTCTTCCTGTGCTTATTCCTGGTAACATCACTTTGACTCCTGGCCGCGCTGATCTCTGCCAATGACCACTCAGTTACTTGTCGAGGTCCGAAAGGCTCAAGTATCTCAATAGAGAGTGCTACTCGAGAGAGGACGATATTTATTTTCGAAGCTCACTGAATTCCTTCCAGAGTTCGAGCACAGAGGTTGCTTGATCGTAAGCCTACATGTGTGCATAACCAGATGAAGCTTCCAAATTCCCCGGGTGTACCCTAACACCCTACTCTTATATTTCGGGTGTCTCGATATCATGAGGATTGGATAATCGATTGACAGATACCACATATGCTTCAATCACTCAACTAGTCAATTAGACTTTTTGATCACCTGCACTTTGCTTTGGGCCCTAACTACCCTCCTCCGGCGGTTTATAGTGCTGGGCAGGAGATTGAGTACCTATAAGGGTTTTGAGTCCATCGAGCCTCCTGAATTGTCTCATGGATTATCAATATACTGAATTTGTCACAGAGCACGTTCATAGATGACTGTCTCAACGCTTTCCTAATGTCCCATGGTCCTCGGAATATGTGTGTGTCCAGCTGTAGCCTTCGAACACATATTCACGGCACTTTACCCTCGGACCTGTCTTCTCACATTCTACCTGCCTCAACTTCCTTCAACCGCAATAATCAAATAAATATACATCAATCACTCAGCTTGTGGATTTTCTCTTGTTAAGCGGTTCTGTATTGGATGTTCCACTGATTGATTTGAACCCCAACTATACTCGTCGATGGCTTGAGGTGATACTTTCGGGGGGGACGAGTACTCGAGCGGTCTGAGTTCCCCAAGCTTCTTGTTGACCAATAGACCGACAATTATTGTATTTGAAAGTGCTCCTTCGATTCGTGATCCCAGTGTGCGATGATCAATGAGACATATGGCCTTGATGCCCTTGTGGAGCCCTTGCTCCTTGTATTGTCCAACTGAGATATATTATTGATTGGGATTTGGTTCTCATTGGGGAGAAAGAATCAAAGGTGGATACCGCTGGGATTATCAGTCTTCTAGATTGTTGGTACTAATATTTCACCTTCGTTCCGATGCGAAATGACGGATAATTCTGGAACTATGGGACTTCTTGATTGCTGATACTGATGTTTCACTGTTCTGTTGCCAGATGTTGCTGTTGCTCTTATGGAATACATCTGATCAGCTAAAATGTGAGTCGCAATCTTGATTGTGAGCGAGTAGCTGCCGACAATGCTACTTTCTATGGTAACAAAAATGCTTATATTCAGCCTCACAGTTGAACAATGCAGTGGTTCATGACCATTTTATATCTTTCTACAAGTTCCCGAATAATCGCGCTTGCCATGGTGCAACGAGTGAGATGTTATGATACTTTCTTCCCCAACTTATGAGTATATCTCTAACCTTGTATTTCTACGCTTTGCAGAACAAGGATCACATATTTACCTCGGAGTCAGGGCAACTTCCACTTAGGTGTCTTGTATTTTGAGGTAAGAAACGTCATAAAAGCATGTCAAAAAGGATTGAAAGCACAGAACACAGAACACAGAACCCTGAGCAGGACCACCTTTCTTTCTCTTACTCCAAGATCCTGTAGGAATGTCAGACCAAAATGAGTTCACTGTAGTGGACTATGCTTTCTTTTCCGAGGGATTCAAAATCGCTCGATATAGCCATGGTGTGTCACTCCTCGGGCTATCAGTCCCAAGACTCATGGACCCTGGTCAGCTATTGCAGTGACTACTCTCATATATGACACCATCCATCTCATGCCCCTTGAGGTGGAGTCATCTGATCATTCATCATTTATTTGGCGGTTGAGAGCTTACTTGAAATGTCTAGCTACGGTATATCTACCAGTACGTACTGGCAGCTTTCTCCCATAAATTACCACTGCTGATTTGTCAGGGGGTCATGGTCATGGATACAAATCACACACCTAACTTTCAGAGTGTTAATATATGCTCTTATCATGTGAGTTGTCTGTATACTCTTCAATGGCTGTAGACACAGACTGACAGATATTATCAAATAGTGTAGATATATACAGTAAGCCGACCAATCATTAGGCCGTGGATATTTAGCCTCATTCAAGCGGAATAGGCGACAGCAACAGCTTTTTGAGTCTCAAGGTAAGGCATTGGTAATTTTCTTTGAGTTCTCCCCCCCTAATATTATGACATAGTGGTGAGCTTTGAGCCTCTATAAATCAGTGATCATTGATCGCTGCATAAAGTGGATTAATGACGGAATTAATGCAAAGGTGTATTGTCTCGAATTCCACTGAGCAAATGTGAGTTCCAATTCACACTATGAATCACCTTTTGCTCAAGCAGGTCATTCCTAGCCTGATATCAGCTATTTTCCCCATTATGCTCAAAGTGATGCTTGTCATCCGCCTATGTGCTGCCTGGAACAATAGCCGTGCAGGTATGCTTCACTCTTTTTTTTTGTCACCAATCATATCTAATATCAGGAATTACCCAAAGTCACAATAGTGATGTATATTCTCACATCAGGTGTGTATAGAATCTAATGCAGCTGGCTAGTGTTCTGGGTATCAGGGTCAAGCTGACATAGAGTGGCACTCATTTAGTCGAGGCACTTGTGAGACACTGTTCTCTGCAATATACAAATCTAACAAAGGATATAGGGTGGAATATCTGTGACGGGTATTTCAGTTTGGGATATTATATCATCAATGGGTGACAACTCTCCTGTTGAGAATTGTTGGGGCTTTGCTTTTCCACTCGGTGATCTCATACTTGCCAAGGCAAGCATCACTTTTGAGTAAGTCCATTGTACAACATCAAATGAAGCTCATCCCTTCCGAAAGTGTTATCCGGGCCGGGTCTGCTCTCATTGAAAGCATTTTGACTTTTGTGAGGTTTATTACGGCATATAAAGAAACCAGAGCCGCAAGATCGACTGTCAATGAGCACATCCAACACATGAAGGCCTTTAATCCTCTTCTTTATGTGTTTTACCGAGATGGAACCCTTTTCTTTTATTCCGTGAGTACATATTATATTTTATTTCTAATGGTCATACTAATTGTAAATACAGAGTGCTGGGTACGCAGTGGCCATGAAGACAGGTCATGCAGTTTGGCTGATCATATATTGCCCTAAAGTATCTACCATTATAGATGTCATCTCATGGTCTGTAAGCATCCCACAAACAATTGTGAGCTTTGTGTTCTTCAACACCAATGCCTGGTTAATGTATGTATAACTGCATAAAAATGCTTCAACTATTCACTAGAAGCTAACAGCCTATTTCTAGCTGGCTCTACGTGTTCTATTGCCAGATTGTGTGTATTTTTTAATCCCCCAAGGTTTTGTTCTAAAATGAAAACTAGGCCACTCGGTTAATCCTGAATGTCCGTATGGCAAACTGCGACTTCAATGAAAGCTTGGTCTCAAAGCCGATGGGATCTATTCGATTTCATCACACAACTCATCACAACTCAGATGGTATGTATGCCTCTGGGGATGCAGAAGAACTACAGGAAGAGCATCGTGACTAGGCACACGAGAGGGTCTAAAGGTCATATTCATCTCTGTGCATTAGAGGTTCTATTCCTTCTCGAGTCCTTTTTTCTTAGAGTCCTGAACCTGTTTCTCTCTCTCTAGAGCCGCTAAGTTATATGCAAGCTCCTATCATCTGATTAGTAATGTATTCATTATAGTTTACTGGTGCAAATATGTATTAATGTCTATATGTAAAGTGGAGTCAGGCATTTTTACCTTCACGTACGAATGTTGTTTGCTCACGTTCTTGTCGTGGTAAGGAGCTGGGTGTTGTTCCACGGCGGCAGTCAATAATTTTTGCACAGCACAGAGACCAGGGCTGCAGTGGACGGCGAGAAGATTGTCATACGAGAACGGAGTGTCAAGGCGTCAAAGAAGGAAAGGGGTGGGTTCATGTGACGCCAGGTGAAATGGGTCATAGTATCAGAATCAGAAGCTATCAGAACGATAAAGGCTACGAAAGTACTAGACACAGAGCACAATCTAGAGACGAAGGAAGTTTGAATGGACTCCAAATTGGCTACGAGTTAGTATACTCCATAGATCAATGCGACAATGACCATAATTTTGTCAGAGTGCTATAGAAGCATGTGTAGTTTATTCGCCCAAAATTTGTTCTCGTTCCTCCAGGCCATCTGTAGAGTAGTAAACTGAACACCTGTAGCTCTAATACAAGCCAAAGGACAGTCCTACGGCGCTTGCAATATATGGATCGTCCACAGCAATGACGTCGAAATATTCAACAAGAGTTAAGAACGTGTGATCGTTCGGCCCCAAAGAGAGAAGAAGGGGAAGAAGGGAATGAGAAAGGGCCGCGGGGAAACGACATTTATACATCTGATAACCCTAGTTCGCCTCCAGCCTTCAAAGTAAATCAATACCCAGATCTCCGACTTCAGCGAAATCTTCTATGTGAAGCGCACTGAGGACAGAGAAGCACCACGTCGGCTCTGTAGAATAACCTCACGTTCTGTGGGAATGCCAACTTGAACGATCGAAAGTAATTGGCTAGGAATATACTTCAGTAAGAAGTGTGGGGTAGTTTGGTGACGGAGGGGTCGGAGCCGGGACGGTGTGAGGAGACTGGGCCTGCAAGAAGTCACTGTGAGAATCCAGTAAATTTCGAGCGCAGTCTGTGAGCATCGTATGTTAGCTTACAGGATCGACAACAAATGACGAGGTACCGAGCGTTGCAATGCACTATGCAGTCACTTTCCACAGGGACTGATGGCGCACCCGCTACCGTCCCTATCAATCATCTACACCATCAATGCAGGTTTAACAAGCCACCGCTTGGCCGGCAGGCTTGGTCGCCATTTTCAATCACGCACACACCAGGCGCACGGCATCAAGAAACGATACTACGGGCCCTATGTCAAACTACTGAACTACTATTTTGGCGACACCTCCAAGCTCTATGTGGCCCCCAGAACCCTCCCCAGGACGACACCCGCAATCCTGCCGACTTCATTGTGTATATCGTTGTCTTCAATTATGACGACGAACCGGTCCTTCTTGTCGAAGCTAAGGACGATGACTGGGCTCACAAGGCCGAACTACGCTTTCGCGCGAACAAGCAGATGCGCGACCACTTTGCCTTGGTGCTTGATGAATGCCCTGATCCTCGTCTGTGGGGCCTTAGCTTCCTCGGCACCTCCATGCGCATTTATTGCGGTGACAAGATGACGCATGATATCACTCCCCCGGTCGATCCACATCCTCCGCCTGCGGATCGCATCCTCATGCCGGCCTTCTTGCAGGAGAGTGGGGGTTGGATGTCATGTCGGTGGAGGGTTTTGAGAGGGTGAAGATAGTTGCGAACGACATCATCTTGACTCAGAGCGACAGTATGTAAACTCGGTTTGTCGTCGATAGGCAACCACATGTGGTGTTTCAGAGATGCTGGAGTTGCAAAGGATCATGCGCTGAAGATGTGTTGGAACTTTTCGGTGAGTACTATGAATTTGTATACTTCGGTCAAAGAATCACTAGAGCAGTTGTATGTGCGCTGCCATTTTGCCCCACAATTGCATCCTGTACCTAAAAGCAAAGACCCGAGTGTCAGTAAAACCTAGAATATAGGAGGGATTAAGGAGAAATCAACATACGCATCCATACTCTTCATCGTAAACAAATTAGCATCCGCAAACGCATCGAATCCACTAATCTACGGTATCGCCTGTTGTTCTTGCTGTACAGGCTTAATAATTCTCCTTCTCAAGCGCACTAACCAACCTCGCCTTCCCAGTAACACCCGCACCAATAGCATTCATCAACGGATTAATATTCGTATTCTTACTCCTCTCAACCGCAACGCCAGTCGGCGTACCGCCGCTAGCGACACTTCCCCATAAACTGACGTTGATCTCGGGGATGAGGGTAGTGTGGACTGGTGTGACGCCTGTACCGCCAAGGTGTCCACCCCAGAATGGTCGACCGGGCGTAGGTGACAAGGGGAGGTCTTTCTGAGTGAATGCGGAGGAGGTGGATGCGACGGGGGTAGGTGCGGAGATGGGAAGTGGAGTGGATGCGGTTGCGGTGCCTCCGGTGGTGGGAGCTGGTGTACCTGGAGGTGAAGGTACCATCCCTTCTGCGGTAACAGGAGCGAGAGAAGGTAGATCAGCAGCTCCACGGCCGTCCAAGAGGACCTTTTTGAGAGCTGCAATTTCTTGACGGAGGGCTAGGTTCTCGGATTGTGTAGAGCCGAGTTCGGAGCAGATAGCTTCGAGGAGACGATCGCATTCTGCTATGTTGCCTTCGAGCGTTGAGATGTATTCTGCAATAATCGTCAGTCATCGAACTATTGAAAAATGAACTAATATACCCTTGCGCTGAACACGGAAGTTCCTAGCACTGATCTTATTCCTCAGCTGACGCTTCTCCTTACTCGTCATCTTCGCAAAAACCTCAGGCGAAGGACGCCAATCCTGTGGCACATCATCGTCATCATCCTCGTCAATTGGCTCAGGCTTATCCTTCGCCTTTCCCTTTTTGGAGGTCGACGATGCCTTGAGAATAGTCGGCGGTTTTGGCAGAACCTTCGCCTTGCCGTTGGCAGCAGTGGATTTGGGAAGGGAAGGAGCAGGGGAGGGCGAGGTAGCAGATGATTGATGGCGGGGAAAGAGTGGCGATGGGAGCCCTGCTGCAGGGCGGACAACGGACCCCCCACAGCTGATTTTTTCGAGATACCGCCGCTTTACACGATCCCCCTACGCGCTTTGTCGTGACCACCGACTTTGACGGGCGCGATGGTCAGCGTCAACCGTTGTTGGTCCTTGTCAGCAGACGAGGTCGATCCAGGGGGGAAGTGCCTGCGCTGTTGTTCGGTTGATACCTCCTCCCCTGAACAGAGCCTCCTCACTCTACAACAGCCCAGCACCCTCCTTCCACAGTGCTGCTAAACTGGGACTCGTTCAGCCGTTCGCAGCCGCCGTTTTCACTTTCAGGACGAGGTGGCCAAAAAGCGGGCCCGTCCAACTATTATCGATGGACTTCGGGGCATTCAACATCCCCGGTATAGCATGAATATGGAATTCAGTGTGCTCATGGGCGATACGCTCACCCGCCTCGACTCGCCTTCAGTACAGCTGGTTAATGCAACCCGTCTCGAGCTTGACACCGGCGCTTATAAGACCTGCCTTCCACTTCCACTTGACATACTAGCGAGCTCCTCGTCCGGTACACTCCTGCAACATCGCGGATGCGGGACTTAGAACCTCTTGTCTTGGCAACCCATATCATGTCCTCAGGTAGTAAAGCCCTTTGGACTCTCCCTCAAGACCTCCACGATTTACTACGCCACCCCGTCATTATTTTTGCGGTCCGTGATGGTCATTGGTTGTTGCTGGGACGCACCAGACAATGAACCCAGACGATGAAGAAGTCTGCATTGCATATTTGGAAGCTGGGAAATACTACTCGAGAGTGGGGGGGGCGGCGTGGTTTCCAAGTTAACTGGAGTCGTTGATGCAAGGCTGCGGGAGAATTATCCGCTCTCCCACTGCTTTCCCTTGAGGTATTCTTTTTACGAGGTATTTGCTCGATTCGATATACGTCATACATGGATTGGTGGTATTATGGAGAGTGGCTAGTGGGCTGGAACGGATGGCGCTGTAAGAGAGAACTGGGAAGTTGGCATTGCGTAGCGAGAGTAGGGTACGGAATGGAAGTGCTCAACGTGCAGAACTACTGTGCCTAGCCTAGCATTCTTTATGAGCTGTGCATACGGAGGTAGACGATCTGTCCGCGGTTCTCCCTCAGGTATGCTCTTAGCCCGTTTACCTTGGACAACCTAAACTGACATAGCGGCAGGATGCGGGGAGTTCAATTAGCTTGGCTAATGTGGCGGACACAGCAGTGCACTTCATATAGAGAATTTGTTGAGGTTCGAGATTCGGGTGTGACTGCTTTGAAGGAGGAGACAAACAATGGTTATCAGACACTTCTCAATTCTTAATCAGGTGGGCTTAGATCCTACAAATTCTCATTTCTCGGGTGTCAATTCCCTGGGGCGTCTCCTCTTTTCTTGCTGGAGCGGAACGACTGACCACATGACCTTCGCTCTTGATAAAAAGTGCACCATCATCGGCGGTGGCAATTTAGGTAGCGTAATATTATTGGGATTGCTCTTTGACTGGTACTTGAGCTGGCTGCTGTACGCGTCCAGTTCATTAGTTCTGGACATGATCTGACCCATTGAACACAGATTTAAGAACTACATAAACTTTGAGAGTAGCAGGATAGCCTCACTACTGACTTCAATGGCACACGGACTAGGACAACGCATAGAAGTCAAAGTACATACATTCATCAGAGAGCTAACAAGAAGGCCTTTACAAACTACCAACAAATTCGTAGCTTCGGAGATAACTGTTTCAGCTAGTAAATAGCTCTAATAGATTCTCTAAATTAAAGAGTTGCAGCTGAACTTTTCTAAGTGACCATATCAACACCATAAGAATAAATAATATCAGCCCAGTCATGAAAGAAAAAATAAGGAGAAATGGTTTGCTCGCAACAACCACCGAAACTGGGTAGGTGATCTGGGCTATCTGATTTGATGTTATGAGCATCGTTGACGTTCCGTCAAGCGTGGAAGCGAGTCCGTTGAGAAGCGCCTTTCCACTTGACTGAGTGTACAAGTTCATATTCCTGCTGATTTCCTCCAGGGACAGTGGTGAAAACACCAAGTCTGTAATCTGGTCGCCTCCACCGAGATCTTGGGTCGTGTTTGTGCACTTTAGAAATAGGTTCTTGAATGCTGCGCTGAGCTGGGTAAGATCCGGAATAAATCCTGCCCTTTCGGCTGCGATAGAGAGAGGGAAGTTGGTTATGTTAGAAGAATTGGGGAGTGAGAATGTTCCCCTGCAAGGCTGGCCCTAGCAGCCTCTTCGCTACCATTGAACCTCGTGATAATTCAATCTCTGCAAATACCACAGACGAAGTGGGGTCGCAGGTCAAAAGGGCGCCTTTTGGCCACAAGCTTGTTGTGTTTGATTCAGTGTCCGATGGCGGGCGTAGAGTAAATGCCTCTGGTATCTCGGAAAGCTCCATGCCGGCTCCCACCTCGCCACCGCCTATGCTGGCAGTCCCAGTAGAGAAGAACAAGAAAGAATTATTCCAGCCTTCCCTCCCAAACATTGGCATGATTCCTGGTGGTTATCTCATCAGAGGGAACAATTTCATATCAGATTGTCAGACTGAGACGCACCAAAAGCCGGGAACGCTGCGAACACCCCATCATTACCAGTTTGATAAAATACCTTATTTTCGGTTGTGACGCCCACAATCCTACCATAATCCTCAAAATAATTGCATTCTGCCCTTGCCCAACTGCATGTGTACCGAAATTGCAAAACGTCACTTTTATAAATGAGGCTACTCGCGCTCGATGAGTATGAGTCAGCCTGTGGCCACGGAATGAGAACGAAGCTGTCTGGATCCCATGATAGAGTCATGTTGTAGCCAAACATGACATGCACATCTCTCTCCATCTGCATGGCTAGATTTATGNTTTTTTTGATCTCAGATAGCGCTACTGATGATTGATCCCTGGGTAACGTCATATTTGCCACCTGAATCTGAGTTTCTCGTTGCACATCGACAGTCCCGATTGTCAGGCTGGCTGAACCTAGCGGTCCAATAATTGCAACAGCCAACATCATGACAAACAACATGCGGAACTCGTCAGTGGCTGATTTCCCCACAAAATGGACAAACGCATCAGCTACACCACTAGTAATGGTTGAGACTCGATCCGATGCTCCAGGTTTCAGCTCGGAGAGCTGATGGTATTGTGCTGCAAACTCTGCGCTGCGAACTACGGCAATTATATCCTTGATGAACAGACATGCTATGGTCTGCCAAATGACTGATAAAGCCGTTATTCCAGCTTTGACTTCCATGAGGGCTGGATTAAATAAGGGGGAAACTGCAGCGGAATTTCCAGGTTGAAATTGGAGCGGAATTGGAGACAAGAGGCAGTAGACAGCGAATGTGAGAAACGAGATTTCGAAGAGGGTAAATGCGAGAGCCCGCCAGTATATTCCTCGTTTATGATAGTGCTTGCCTCTTTCTCTGAAAGTGGATGAAGTTATAGAGGCTTGAGACGAGATTGTGCAAGTTGAATGAGATTCAACTCTAGAGTAGCGAAGGAAGGGAAACATAGCGACAGAGTGGCATCCCCATCTATGGGATTAAAAGCTAAGGTAATGAAGCCATGCGGTATCAAACCATCGATCCATCACTGAATGATGCTGGCGCTCTGACGGGAGCAAATCTATGCAAGTAGGAGAACCCCACCGAGCTGGGCTTCTAGGATAAGATGCAGTCAGTCAGAAGCCACGAGCGCTGGATTGTTTTTTGGACTAAAGCATTCCAGATCAACTGATCATTAAGTTGCATCAGGACTAGGATTTTTGAGGTGATGGTGCGCAGTGCCTAGTCAGCACTACTTTTGAACAAAATCGGTTTTGGATGCTTATATAATTCTATGGTTTTCGCGATGTAGAGGATGTGAACGGTTGTAAAACTTATCTAATAACATCCCTGACACGAAAATGAGGCGGCGCCCAGCTAAGGCTCAGGGGGCGACAGTTGCCCATGCAATGGCTACATGCCACCCTCCCAATCCTGCTTCTAGTGCTCAAGAATTGACGGCATCCAATATTTACACACCGAAAACTTGGCCAGCGATGGTTTGTACACGGTCTCGACATCAAACATCAAGCATCAAGATCAAGATTTTGATATGAGCGGCAATCTTGCCATCTTTCAGGGCTCAGATTATAAAATTCAAGAGTTTACAGCTGGACTACTGTCACTGGAGTTGATGGTGGTTCTCAACCTGCCTCGGAGACTGAGGGTACAAATNCCTTTAGTCTCTTGATGGCTCAGAAGACAGGAGGAGACAGGAAGAAAGCTGGCAAGAAATTGGGCAGGGGATCTTACACTGGGGCCTCGGAGAAGACACAAAGAGAGCACCGCTTGAAACTTGGGAAGAAGGAGGCCGAGGACGCTGTATAGTGATTCAGAATGGACGAAACGAGCCACTGACTGCCATGTCACTTCAACAGTTTTGCAGCAAAAATTCTGCGATTCTGCGTCAATTCCGGGGTATGGGACATTCGTCGCCTTCTATTCCAATAGATCAGTTCTCGAGTTGCACATCGGCAACCAGCGCAAAGCGAAGCGATAATAATCATGCGAGCGCAGAGAGCCGAGTTAGCATGAAGTTCGGGAGTGGGTCGAAACTAGAGCCAACTCGGTAACGAACACCCAAAATTCCATTCACGTCAAGTTCTACTATTTACCTACTCAAAAAAGTAAAAAAGAAAAAAAGAAAAAAAGAGGAAAAGTGAAAGGGTCAAACAGCGGCCACCCAACACACTTTTTCACAGAACCAAGTCTCGAATCAATACACAAAAAGCTAGAGGCGNCAAAAAAAAAAAAAACTAACTACAGTTAAACAAATCATATGCTATAACACAAACTACCAAGACTATGCAAAAGGGAGAGGGAAAAAGAGAGAGGGATTTGACTATTTCAGGAATGGTATAAGGAACGACTTTACTACTACTGACGACTTTCACAGACACAAGGGGAAAATTATTTCAGTCAAGGAGCGGGGAGGAGAGGAAGAAGGATGAACGATCTCCACTAGCAGCGGCAAGGGGAGCCGTCAAGGTCCAAAATTAGACATATGCCTATCGAAACTCAGGTAATTCAACGAGACTAGGAAACAAAGAAAAAAGAAAGCACGCCGCCATCGACCTCTAATTCGACCCATCAACCCCACCCGCAGCCTTCTTCGCACCACTCGCACCCGCACCCGACGTATGGCTCAACGTCAAACTCCTCATACTCTCCTCCAAAATATCCGTAACACACGCACTACAACTCCTCTCACTCGCACTCACACTCTGAGCAGGCGGAACAATCGGCGTATGCGTAAACGGATCAACATCCACAACTCTCACAACCGCCTTCCCTTCAAGCACTTTCCGTACCTTCTCCGCGTCCCAGTTGCGCGGTTGTGTATTCGAGTGCGTTACCGACGAGGAAGGTGTAGAGTGGGAAGCCGTTGAGGTTGAGGAGGAGGCGATGGAAGAAGACAGAGGACGAGGAAGAGGAAGAAGAGGAGCCAGAAAACGCATCCCAAAACGCATTTCCCAACTTCTTGAACAGAGTCTGCGAAGCAACGGCCGCCAACATAGCTGCCTGCGCTTCTCTCTCCCTTTGCGTCTCTCTCTCTTTATCCTTAGCTAACCCACCACCACTGCCAGTACCGCGAGCACCGAGTCGTGGCGAAGCAGGCGGCGTGAGCAACCCTGAAGAGGAGGGCGAGTGTTTGCCGGAAAGTAGAGCTGAGAGTGTCGTTCCCAGACCTGAGGACGACGAGGAAGAGGAGGAAGTGGATGGGAGAGAGCCTTTGGGCGAGAGAGAGGAGGATGAGGGTGTGCTGAAATATGCTGGACGGAATTGCGCTGCTGGACCGGTGAGTTGTGGGGAATGATGAGGCGCGAGAGAGAATAAATTGTTGTTGTTTGAATTGTTGGAAGCGGCGGCGTGTTGGGAAGCTTGATGCGCATGATGCTGCGCTGCCATCTTGCCCCACAGTTGCATCCTGTACCTATAGATCAAGCGTCAGTAAAATCTAGAACATAGGAGGAAGTAAAGAAAAATCAACATACGCATCCATACTCTTCATCGTAAACAAATTCGCATCCGCAAACGCATCAAATCCACTAATCTGCGGTGCCACCTGTTGTTGTTGTTGCTGTACAGGCTTATTCTCCTTCTCAAGCGCACTAACCAACCTCGCCTTGCCAGTGACTCCAGCACCAATAGCATTCATCAACGGATTAATATTCGTATTCTTACTCCTCTCAACCGCCACACCAGCGGGTGAACCGCCAGCGACACTTCCCCATAAACTGACGTTGATTTCGGGGATGAGGGTAGTGTGGACGGGTGTGACGCCTGTACCGCCAAGGTGGCCACCCCAGAATGGTCGGCCGGGCGTAGGTGAGGATGGGAGATCTTTCTGGGTGAATGCGGAGGAGGTAGATGCGACGGGGGTAGGTGCGGAGACGGGAAGTGTAGTGGATGCTGTGGCNGNAGCTCCGGTGGTGGGAGCCGGTGTACCTGGAGGTGAGGGNCACCATCCCTTCTGTAGTAACGGGAGCGAGAGCAGGGGAGGATACAGCTGTAGCTGCGGTGATTGCACCAAGACCGACTGGGAGAGGAGCTGGTGGTGGCAAGTTGAGAGAAGGTAGATCGGCAGCTCCACGACCGTCCAAGAGGACCTTTTTGAGAGCTGCGATTTCCTGACGGAGGGCTAGGTTCTCGGATTGTGTGCTGCCGAGTTCGGAGCGGATGGCTTCGAGGAGACGATCGCGTTCAGCTATGTCTCCTTCGAGCGTCGAGATGTATTCTACGATAATCGTTAGTGATTAAACTATTGAAAAATGAATTCAAGTACCTTTGCGTCGAACGCGGAAATTCCTAGCACTGATCTTATTCCTCAGTTGGCGCTTCTCCTTGCTCGTCATCTTCGCAAAGACTTCAGGCGAAGGACGCCAATCCTGCGGAACATCATCATCATCGTCCTCATCAATAGGCTCAGGCTTATCCTTCGCCTTTCCCTTTTTGGAAGTAGACGACGCCTTGAGAATAGTCGGCGGTTTCGGCAGAGCCTTCGCCTTGCCATTGGCAGCAGTGGACTCGGGAAGGGAAGGAGCAGGGGAGGGCGAGGTAGCAGGGATGATTGATGGCGGGGGGAAGAGTGGCGATGGGAGCCGAGTGATGTTGCAGGGCGGACAACGGACCCCCCACAGCTGATTTTTTCGAGATACCGCCGCTTTGCACGGTCCCCCTGCGCGCTTTGCCGTGGCCACCGACTTTGACGGGCGCGATGGTCA
>JANIEX010000476.1:0-30016 GCA_027627405.1 Leucocoprinus birnbaumii | reverse complement strand
ACATTAACTGAGGTAGCACTTACACCCGGATTGCCGTTCTTGTTGCCTTGCGCTACAGTTGTCAAAACATGGTTAACCTTCGGTACGATGTAAATTGGAGCTATCCTCTCATTGTTTGAGAAGTGCCATCGGCGAGGCATGGTTTCGTGCGTGAAGACATCGAGTTGATCGGGATGTTGTTCTGCAGCCTCGAGCAAACGGGAAAGGTAGAGTGTTTCGTTGCTGCCCTCCCGGAACCGGATGCCCATAGCTGGCCAGCCATCCTCATGTTCTATTGCAGCTAGGCCATCTTCTCCAAGGAACTTGTCAATATAAACATTTGTGAAGGTTCTAGTATCGACCATGCCGTGGTCGCTAACAAAGACGACATCGACGATATCGGTGAGATTGCGCGCTTCTAGTTGGACATGAAGATTTTTCGCGAAGGTATCAACATATGCTAGAGTAGACTGGAAAATGTATTCAGAGGGACGAAAAGTATGAGTATTTGGTTTCCTTACATTGACCTGGGCAGAAAGAGGCCCGTACTTGTGACCCGCCTGATCAAGAGAAGGCTCGTAAGCTAATGGCAATCGGTAAATATTTTTACTTCAAGTAGAAGGTAACTAAGTGCTGACCGAGAAGCAGCTGAGGTCGTTCCTCAAGAGGAAGGTCAATCCACTGAACGAGCTGATCTAGTTTCTTATCGAGAGGAACATGGTCCTATCATCCCTATTAGTCCACAGAAATTGAAATTGTGGCGGTCCAGACGTACTTTCCAGGGGACCATATAAGTTGGTGAGGCGCCGCTTGTGGTTCTCAGAGGCCCAGGCCTTCCAAAGGGGTCAGATAGATGGACAAGGTGGAAGGTTTATCACTAAACTCACCACATGAGGTTCGCTGTGAGAACTCCTGCCTTCATGGCTGTCTCCCACATCTAAAACGAATCAGTACGAAGGTGATAGGATGAGTTAATAGGTACTCAACAGGCTCTCCGAGCCACCAATGAGGCAGATAAGCATTATCCGCTCGATTGTAGTGGAATTCTGCCTGTGTAGCAGGATCCCAGAAATTCTGAAAACACGCATGTCAGCTATCATGAGTAAAGTCGGTCAGAAACAATGCATACATTTGCTACAATCCCATGAGATTCGGCATGAAGTCCTGTCCTGTAGAATTGGACGTCAGTACTTTAGGGGCAGTATCATATTTACAAGCGTACATAAGTGCCCAATGATTACTAGAGAGCAGTCGTGCATAATGAGATACTAAACAATCTCAGAATATTGCATCGCTCACGGGAATGTCAAGGTCTAGATTACAGACTCAGCCTCGGTTTTGCATTTCGCATGCTGAAGATATGCGACTTACAGGAAAGATGGGTTGCATTGACTTGGCTCGGAGACCCTTTTTGCTGATATTCAGCAAGTGGGGAGTAAGCCCTCGGTCAAGGTAATCCGCCCTATGAGTCATTAGCGAGATCCTCAAGCTTAGGACCGCGATACACACCTTAAGCCGTCGATCGACACCAATAGCACCGTACGCCGGAAATCATGGGTTCCATTCGACCTCAATGCTCCTCCGTGAAATAGAAGGTTTGGATGTGGAGGGGGAAGAGGGATTAGAAGCGTTCGTGCCACGGCGCCAGTAACGAGGAGGCCAATCAAGCCTACAGCAGTGCCTACAATCCTCTTGGTTGACCAAGCGTTTGGGTGGGTTTCTGGTTCTGGTTTGTCGTTATAATCATCGCTGAGAAGCCCTTTGCGCTCCTCCGTATTTTCATCGTCTTCAGAGCACCTTTGGTGCTTCGAATACACCGGAAGTGCGTCCTGACCGGCCATGCGTAGTGTATGCACCAGCTAGGAAGAGGTGCTTCAGCTCAGGTCCAGTGTTATGTAAGCAGACGGTCAGGATCCTAGAGTGCTCCTCAAGCTCGACGAGCTTGGCTCGAGTGCTCACTGTTCGAAGATGCGAATATATATAATATAGGTATAATACAAGGAAAGGTAGTCTAATCTTCAGATATACGCTCAAAGAACTGCTTCAATGTCCCTGCTAACACTTCCGGAAGCGCCTCAACATTGCGCAACACCACGTAATACTCAAACGGGAAGGAATCCAGATATTTCTGCAGCTGCATCTCCATTTTCCCATCAACGTTCTTGAATTCTGCTTTGGTCATGGTAAGGATAGAATTCGAGTGAGTATCTTTTGAGGAAACTGAGCCAGGAGCGACATTGGAATGCAACGAGTCGAGGACAATGAACACAATCATGACCTTCTGTTCCTCCGCCTTGCGCAACAGCGTCCTAAGTTTCTCATGATCCTGGCAGATGCCATCGGAAATGATTATCTGCAGTTGCCAGAGGTCAGCAGCATTGGAAGACGACATGGACCGGCGTTCTCGGGCGTTCTCGAGGACCTTCAAACTAGTATCAACGAGAGACAGAACATTTGTCGCCTTTTGCTTGAACGTGAACGCATTAATGACTTGAGTTCCGGCCTGGTCGGTGAAAGGGCCTTTATCAAATCCATGAAGGATATCGACTGAGCCACCGAACTTGGCTATGGCGATGTCACCAGCCTCAAGGCGACTAAGAGCTTTGGATATGAGGGCGAGGGTTTGATACGCGAGATGGACGGAGTGTGACTCTGCCATGGAACGAGAGTCATCGATGGAAATGAGAACTTGGTATTCTCGCTGGCTGGGTTTTGTCCTCCGCAGCCAGATCTTGTCTTTGGTGTAGTCGCTGGCAATGTAGGGAATTATCTTTTTCATGTTGAGCCTCTTTCCAGTACGGAAATCTCCCTTCAGTCGAGTGGCTAGCGTGGGCTCCAGAATTAATCGAAGCTGTTCGCAGAGCGCGTAGGCCAGGTCGTGCGTCATAGATTCGTAAAGCCGCCACATGTGTTCAGCATTTGAGCCAGGGAAATCTGCAGCTTGCCACACTCTCAACTCCGCTTCGACGGTTCCACCATTAACCTCTTCCTCCATCTCAGCGTCTGCCTTTGGCAATGATGCATCAGGGTAAACTGTGGATGGCTGTACCTGTGGCGCAATGCCAGGTAGAACGGCGGGTTCGACTCCCTCGCCCGGGGCGGAGGTATTCAGCTCACTCTGCGAAGGTTGAGAATCCGGTAATCTGTCATGATGCTCGGGATGCGGAGGTTCATCGATGTCCATAGCAATGGCTGGGTCAATCTGCGACTCATCCTCGACAAGCTTGAGTTCATTAAGTTTGGCAACCTGTTCTTCGCCGGCTGGTCCTAGTGCTTGCATGTCCTGATCCTCGTCGTCTGGCTGAAGATACTCCAACTGAGCCTGTGTATCAGATGATCCAGCAATCAGTTTCGGCTGGTCTAAGTCTGAGACTTCGCTGTTCAGGATCTCGTCAAACCGCTGCCTGATCTCCTTCAGAGTGTCTCCAAGGCTGCGTAAAGGATTTGCCTGGGTTCTTTGCCCGGCTTGTGTTTGATTTTAATCCCTCTTCGACGCCAGATGTCGCGTTGCCCTTCACATCATCCGGTTCTTCGACAGAGTGCTCCTGAATGTTATCATAAGATCTGTGCAAGGTTGATCAGATGAACTAAGCCTAGTAGCGACGATGGCACTCACCCAGTCTGTTCGGCGACTTTTTCTTCGCTAGCCGTCTTTTGCCCAGCATTTGCTGCGGAACTACCCACTTGACCAGTGGAGGCAGTGTCCTGACCTTGATCATGAGAATCGTGGTTTGGGTTGGCATCCCCGTCACCAGTGGACGTGTCAGGACGAGCCGTGACTTCTTCAGGAGCGACGTCCTCCTCCTCATTCTCATCGTGATGGTCCTCGCTTGTCTGTTCTTCCATAAGAGTATCCATCTCCGTGTTTTGGTCTTCTCCCTCGTCGGCTTGCGGTGCACTATCGGGCGCTTGGCCGTCTGCCATATCGTGGTCAAACGGTGCATCGTCATCAGGTCCAGCGTCCTCCTTCGCCTCATCTAGCGTATCTTCTTCATCCATACCTTCAAGCTCCTCGTCGCTCACCTCCTTTTCCATTTCATCCTCGCCTGCCCCCAATTGAATGTCATCCGGAAGGTCAAGAGTGTTTGCGTCCGGGATGTGATCCTCCATCGGTGCCCCAGCAGGATTGGGCTCGCTATCCTGATCTTCTACTTGATCTTCCATCTCCCGGGCCTCTTCATCTCCCTCCATTCTCTCCGTTTCAGGTTCCTTGTCCTGCTGCTTCTGTTCCCTGTCCTTGTCCGACTTCTCCTGGTTCTCCTTAGCGACAACCTCTGACGAACCACTCTGCTCTTCCGAACGATCCTTCCCGGTTTTGTCATCCTGATCCGTCTCCTGCGGGCCACTCTCATCTCCCCAGATCTTTTCGTCCAAAGCAGAAGGATCAGTCGGATCCAAGTCCTCCATTCTCTCTTCAGGATCCGTTTCACTCTCTCCCTCGGATTCGCCATCTTCGCCATCCTGCGTCCCATCATCCGGAACGTCCTCCAATGCGCCACCAAAGTCCTCTGACATCTCAACCGCGTTATCGTCACCTTCGTCCTTACTTCTCTCCTGATTTCCTTCGTCCTCTCCCTTCAAGCCCTCGACCTGACTCTCATCCTCAACCTCCTTGCTTATGTTATCCGTCCCTGATCCTTCGCCCAACCCAGTTCCATCCGCAGCTTCTAGAGCATCGCCTTCACCATCACCTCCTTCTTCCGTCTCTGGTGGCTGACAAAAGCCCTCCTTCGAAAGCCTCATGAGCGTACAACAAAGGACATAGTCGAGCTTGAAGAGGGCCTTGGTCAACTGAGCATGACTGGCAAGTTGAGACTGAACAATGTCTTGGTATACTTCAAGGAAGGGTAGAGCGCCCCGGAGAACGAGCCGAAGATCTTCGACTGTCGTTACGTTGCTCAGGAGAATATCCAGTTGCTCGAGAACGCGATGCGTGGACAAGAGACACGTGAGATCACGTGTTTCTCGATATGATTTGAGAATTGGCTGCTCGCCGATGTCGCTCGCCGATGCGTCTATACCCGCTTTCTTGGTCTCCACATCCATTGTCTGAGCGATATAGAGAAGGGTATTTAGTAATGGTTCAACAGTTTTGGTGGGCTTCCCTCCTTGCAATGGTTGAGATCTTGGGGCGGGCTCGGAAGAAAGCCAGTCTCGTGTAGGAACAAAAATATACTGCAGATATGGATATGCTGAGGACCACTCGGAGAGCATAGAGACGCAAGAGTTGAAGAAATCCAAAGCCGTCGAAACAGTGATATGTTCATCTACGATCGTCGTAAGGGTGGTGTTGGAGCTACAAAAACAGAAAGCTCACCTTGGCTAAGAACTGCCATTGGCGTGGAGGCCAAAGCATCCTCGATTCGTCGAATCTCTTCCTTGATGGATGCGCATTTCCGGAGGCAGTCCTCTACTTCATCGATGGGTGTTACTCTGTTTTCTTGCTTTTGCAGGGTCTTGAAAACGCTGAGGTCCATGACAACCTCTGTGAGTGCTCCCGAAAGTCGACATGCAAGATGTGCTACTTCCTGAACTTGAGAGGATAAATCATTTGGGAATATGAGAAGCTCCGAGTCAACGAGAGTTGATAAACGCTCTGTTATTTTTCTGAGTTGGAGAGCTTCTGTGCCTCTGACAGCCAACCTAGTGAAGATAGTCAAAATAAAGGTGATGAATGATAGATTGCGGGACTTACCGTGCTCGGAGATCAATTGCCATAGAAAATCCAGATTCTAGGAAAGAAAGACCGCGCTGAAGTTCGCGGGTTTGCAAGTCACTGTGATGATCTGAAAGTGACGACCGCAAATCAGGAAGGGAACCGAGGAGTCTTGAGAGATACCCCTCAATTCTCTCTGTGTCAGCGCTGTCGCAAGGATTCTCGAGTATTGGTTGACTCTTCAACCACAAATCGTCACTATTCTGCTGGAGTATTTCGGGCTTCACGTTCCCAGCAAGACCTTCACTCTTCAATTCTTTAAGAAGGTCACTGAAGGCCTTTCGTTTGCGGACCAAGATGTATTTTAAGAACTTGGTGCGTTTCTCTTTGGAGAGGCTGGGCGGTAGTGGAATGCCGGAAAGCTCTTTGGAGGCAGTGATGATAGAGACGGCAAGCTCGTCGGCGCGATTGCCAAGTCGTTGGACAGGAGAACTCAGGATACTGGTATAGATGATTTTGCTGAACCTGGTAAAGGCGGCACCTAGGTTGGAAAGAGGCCCTGTAGTGGAGACTATGACTTTGCCATCGATATCGGGTCGGCGATCGGAAGGTTGTCGTGGCAGGACACGGTCCATAGGCTTCATTTCCTGAGTTAAAGATGGCTGGCCGTGCAGTTTGGGAGTAATTGGCTCCCTCAATGCAACGCGGAATTTCCGAATGATCTTGTATAGTTGGTGATGTGTTTTCTGGGCACTTTGCTTGAGTGCTTGGACATTGATATCTTTCCAGCTTGCCAATTTTATGAAACCTTTGATCTCTTTGTCCAGGGACGCGCGTTGTTCTGTTAGATGCTGCTGGAGGTCGACCTGATACAGTCGATAGAACCGGACAGTTGAGTGAATGATGCATAGAACCCGACGGAGGTATTTTTCCTCCGAGCCGCTTTTAATGAAGCAAAGTCCAGCAAGATATGCTGCGAAGCCTTGAAGTAACTGCATGCGATAATCGAATTGGCCCAATGGGCTGGAGGCAATGAATTCATCAATGAGAGGTACGAGATTTTGAAGATAAGAGTCCTCTCCGCTGGAACGAACGGCGTCCGACAGGCCCCGGCTAATCGCATTATGCATTCTGAACCACCACTCCGCGGCCCCCTGAGCGAAAGACCTGGCTTCAGACTCCAATAATCCGTTCCAGGAACTAAGCTCCAAACGTCGCCAGCGTACAATCAGTTCCGTTAATGCTTGTCGGTGCTGAGAAAGAGAGTTGTTGCGATTGGCGTACATCTCCCAATCATCGGTATGCAACAGGAGCTGTTCTAAAGCGGAAAGAACTTTTGCAACGGGGCTTTTCAGGCTGAAAGTCATGATTGCGTCGCACCGATCAATCAAGTGTTGCAAAACCATCTGGTCGGGCCACTCTGCCAGCACCTTCTTCAAAAATGCCCGCATCTGCACAACGACATGTCTGGCGGTCTTGAGCTCTGGGAGGTTCGCATCTTGGTAGAAATTGTAAGATGCCAATCTTTCAACCGGTGTCTGGATTTCCACTTGGGCCTCATGCATGAAGCGGATTCGGTATACTAGAGCCGAGGCATCGAGCGAATCGGGAAGTTCGTTGATAAGATTTCCTATGGTTTCTCCTAGCAGCTGTTTCCGCAACTGACCGACCCGTCGGATGACTTCGGCTTCGTGCAACGACTTCTGAGGGGAGAATAGGTCAACATGAAGCTGGCAAATATGTGTCATGTTGTCGCTCGTGATATTCTTGTCGACGCGGACATTCGGTCGGCTATTCTCTGAGAGGGATTCCTCGAAGGAGGGAAATAGGGCCAGGAACTCCTGCTCCTCAAGCTCGGCATCCGTAAGCGCGTTGTTTTCGATGACCGATCCACGATAGAGGTTTTGGGAGATTGCTTCAGTCTGAGCTTCTTTTGCCTTATCGATGAGCCAGAGCCCAAGCGCCTGGTCATATAGGCGTTCAAGACACGGCAGCAGGTGCTGAAGCTTCATTTTTGTTGATGCATGGAGCTCTAGCCCCACCAGTCTTCGATAAATCGAGTCGAATGCAGTGATAGGCCCGGCGTTAGAGTCGAGGGTGGACTCTGTACGCTCGAGAACAGATGGGTATTGTAAAAGGAATGCTATCGCTTCTGTGGACTTGATCCTGATCGAAGTCCCTTTGTTGACGAGGTGGAAACCGAGTCGTAACTGGGAGATTGATTGCTTGACGAGGACGTTGAGGTCACCGAATTCCGGATAAACACCCTCAAGCCTCTGAACGAAACCGTGCATAGATTCTTGCAGTACACTCCCCCTTTGTGTCGCGTTCTCACTTGAGTCAGCGAACGAATGAAGCAAACCGGATATCTTGCTTTCTGATATGACTTGACTCCGGAACTGCCATATCTCCGCCCAATAAGCGTGAAGTCTGTCGACACTACCTCTGCCCGCTACGGAAATGACACTTGTTTTCTCGCCCGCGATAATAGACAAACGGTGACGCAGTCGCGAAAGGATGAAGTTCTCCTCGTTGCCTGCCATAACGTTCTCAAGCAGTCGATGAAGGTTTATTTCTGAGGAGACCTGATCAAACTCCCTCTGTTGCAAGCGAGCGGTCGTGTTGTGGATTGCAATGGGATCCACGGGGACATTTGGGACGATTAGTTGGAGAAGAGCCCTGCCAATGGCGACCCAAGCGTGCCCCAGGCGAAGGAGTTTTTGTTCCACTGTATGAGAAGGTAATAGTCGTAGAGGCTCCATATATTCATGAAGTATGAGGGAGCAGTTACATCGACGCGCCAACTCCGGCAAGAGACTGTCCAAAAAGTTGCTGAAGTCTCCAGGGGACTGTAACGTAGGGCGCTCGTATGAGTGGAATACCTGCTCGACCTTATGGCAGGTACGTCAGACTAGACAACAAATATTAGCACTGGGTGCAGCACGTACCATTGCGACGACCGAGCTGAATAGGGACTCAAGAAGTTGATGCCTCGTGATATTTTTCTCAGCAAGTGCGATATCCAGATATAGTCCCACTTCGTCTTCGCGGGCCTTCATTGATTGTAAGGTGAATTGCTCAAGATCGCTGTATCTCATAAGTGAGTCATACAAGGAGCTGAAAGCGGCGATGATGTGATTACCAGAGTTTGACAGCAGTATTCAATTGGGATGGATTTAAGAGAGCGTCGATATTTTGCTTGTCCTGACAGGCGTTGAGAGATGATTCAGCTGGCGTGTATCAACTTACAGAGTCCACAACGAATAGCGATTCTAGCCAGCCGCATATCGATTGCATGTATCTAGCGGAGAAATCTGGAGATATCATACGTTGAGTGGCCCTGGATAAAGTGGGATTTTTCTTACCTTCCCCGGCTTGAAGCGTCCATAATAATTGTTGTATAGGAACATAACGCATCAGCGATTCGCCGGGAATGCGACAGGCAACGTCTAGCAANTTTTCGTACTTGGGGTGCGTTAGATGCTATCTCACGATGTAGGGATCGACTTACAGTGTCAAGTTCGACGAAACTCGAGAGACTTGCAAGTATCAGATTGTTCGGAGACACGCCAACCCCTTTGTGTAAATCGGGTTCATCAACCGATCGCTATTGGGCATTAATCAGGAGGGCCAGATCTGAACGGAAACGCTTCTTACCTTTTGCAGTAGGTCTGTTATCTCTTTGAGTTCTTCTCCATGTGCAGGAGACTGAACAGTGAATGGTGCAACAGACAGCAATTTCAAAGCCTGCCGCCTGATATCTATACATTTTGTGTAAGTTACATAACGAGAACAATTGCCCTAGCATACCTGATCCCCTGGCAGTGTTGTTCAAATGGTCGCCGAAGTCGCAAGATGGTACGTTGGGTCTCAGAGAGAGAATTGTGTCGCAACAGTTCCATCTTTTCCACAGCTCTACGAGTCCAATCCCGGATGATAAGGAGACAGCGTCTTTTAAGCGCTCCGCATATGGTCTCAAGGGATGGACCCGATCGGGAGCGCAATTCAAGGTATCGACTACCCGACGAGCAACTACTTGAATGGCGGAGTGATCGAGAGGGGTCCGTGCAGAAATGGCTTGGAGATGATGGCCATATTTGTTCAAGCTTAGCAAAGACGGTATGGTATCCTGATAATGATTATTAGAAAGTCAGGACCATTCGGTTGATCTTTCGAACGAGCAGGACCGACCAATAAATCTGGAGCAACTACACTGGAGGACAAGGAGGAGAGTACGTGTTCGTCAAGTCGATGTAATCGAGTAAGGAAATCTTGGACAGTCAGATGCAGCTTGTCAAGTGATGAGGTTGGGTCTTCTGATTGATATTCTTGCCTGCTTTTCGCCTCTGTCTGAAGAAAGACAGCTGCGAGGAAATCCACAGCGTCCAGAATTGCACTGGCACTGAATTTACTCGTACTGTCTGAGGACTCATTGACGAGGTCATCTATAGCCTGTTTAAATGGTAAGATACGTACATGATACTGAAGCATGAGAGACTCAACCTGTGCCGACGAAATTTCAGGCGTATGCCTCCTCACTTGAATTATTGAGGACCTCAAGGAATTGACAACGGCCAACGCGCGCGGATTTGAGAAGAATTTCATGGCAGAACAAAGATATTCTTTCAATTCTCCACTGACAGCGTGACATGTGCCCAAAGCCCGACGAAAATATGGCAAGTATGCATGGTGGACAGTACGGGATAGGAAGAACGTCGTTGAATCGAGGTCTATGTCATTTTTAGGAGTTAGGTACAACGGTAAGCGGTGTGTAACACTCGACAGAGCTGAGAACTGATCAAGGAGTCCCGAGGAAGACACAACATCTGTGGGTTGTAAAGCAAACTGGGATAACCCCCTCCTATGCGATTGAAGCTTGAGAGAGATGGCATTGGCGTGCTCCGAAGAGACTGGAAGGCGAGGAAGGCGAAAACTGTCTAGGATAGCCAGATGATCGTCATTTAAAAGGCCCACAGGCAGGAAGATCTCGACACCTCTGTTCCGCATTGCTCTAGACAGCTCTCCAAGCTGAGGATCGACAGTCATGAACAGGCGGAAATCTGGATGGGGTTTGATAACCTCTACTGCGTTATGAACTAGCCCTCGTTCATTCAGCGTGAGCTGACCGTTATGCTCACAGAGCGAGTTGAGACGATCAAGGACCGAAGGGCTGCAGAGATTGGCACCGTCCAGAAGTAGCCATTCTCCGCGACGCATGGCCCTGATCAAAGGCCCATCAATCCACTCGAAGCGACCAACAGATGAGAGGGACTGGTTTATCAATGCCTCAANACGNTGAGAGACGTCCTGAGGTAATGAGAAGTGANCNGAACCTTGCGAGACGAGTTGCGACACCTGGCTGAGAAGCGTCGGAATAGCGTTTCGGCCCTTTGGGCCTTGAATTGCGCGAGATAGCAGGTCGCGCACATGAAGGATACTGCCAATATCTTGTCTGCGATTTGAGTCCCGGATGACGTGATCAAGGGAACACAAGATGTCTTCAAAGACGCCAATTGCTTGCAACCAAATATCAGCCTGTTCGAAGCTTCCGATTATATCCATGGTATCCGTTGCGCTGTTGATTGATATTTCTCGGAGCGGATTGCCTGTAGATTCAGCAAAGGCTCGCACGAGGGAAGATTTACCGCAATCATGAGATCCCGTGAGAATTGCTAGCCAGCCCTGCGAGATACAATCACCTAAGGTTTCTAGAGCTGCAAGCTGGGATTTAAGGAGGTGTTTTGGGCGAGAGGTTGTGGAATGATTATTTCGAGAAGTCGAGAAATGTCCAATTTGAATGACGGAGGAAGATGAGAATGCATAAGGGACCTTTTGGGAAGAAGTTGATGAAGCAGCAGAAATTCTGTCGAAAATCTCTTGAGCTCGACGGCGGTCCTGATCGGTGCGGAATCTCTGGAGATAGAGGCTTCGCAGGTATGTCACAGGCGGTTCCTGGAACTGACGTGACGACAGTAAAGAGCCCCATCGGATCACATCGCGTAAATTGAACTCCCATGGAGTACCCTGTCGACCGAACAGCCTCTGAATGGTGACTTCTTCATTCAAATGATTATTGAACGATATCATTGCTCGTAATTGATCTTCGTCCAATTGTGGAAACATGTGATGACCAACGAGCTGCAAGTCAGCTGGCGTCAACTCATCGACGTACACCTTCGTAAACCGGTTGACAAAAGATTTTGGTAGGCCTTTGCGACCACCGCCTTGGTTTAGGGGATTTTGAGCAGCAAATATGCGGAAAGATGGATGCCGGGTGAAGGATCTACCAAGTTCAGGGATATAGACCGTGCCTCGATGATCAAGAACGGCATTCAGACCCTCGAGAACTGCCTGAGGTGCAAGATTCATCTCGTCTAGGAGCACCCAATGACCTTGCTGGAGAGCTTGAAGAAACTCCGCGTCTCGCCAGGCAAACTCTCCCGGTGAGCCTCCTTCAACAGGAAGGTCAGAACCGAAGAGGTCGATGAGGTCGGTTTGGTCTGACAGATTGATGCGACACAAATGGTGGCCTGATAAGTTCGCCAGGGCCATGACGAGACTTGTCTTTCCAACCCCTGGGCTTCCCTCCAGCAGGATAGGTTTTGACAGTTGACAAGCACGTAGAATACGCATTGCGTTGTTGCGAGAGGTAGGGGCAGTGAGATTGAAGAGTTGACGACGAGACTCGACAGGACCTCTCTTGATAGCAAACGACCCTAGTTGGGTGTAAAACGTCGGGTCAAAAGACAGGTCCATGATCTTCATCCTCATTTAATGATACAATCTCCGAAAGTTTCGCAACGGCTTCAGCCTTCAAACGGGAGAGGGCAACCTGAGAATAGCCCGATAGCTGAGGTAGTGAACTAAGGCCATCAAGGTATGTCATGTGCGCCGCGTGTCTCTACAAAACTAATTAGATCTTAATCTGTTAGTAGGGTCATAACTTACGAAGATTTCTGCAGGCGGCATAGAGTTCTCATCGTCTGGTGCATAGACTGCATTGGAAAACATCACCCAGGCCTGTTAGACATAGGTCAGTTGCATTTCATCGTATCTTGTTCGATGAACCCACAATAATGTCACGCAAACTCGTTATGGACTTGTCCCCAATTCTTGCAGATAGCCATTCTGTAAAACTCAGTACGCTCTGAGTAAAAGCTTGCAAATTGGCGTGTTTCCAAAGGTTGTCAATGATCATCTCCAAGTCTGCACGATCATCTACGCGAGGAACCCATATTTCCGTAAAGCGATTGCGTAGGGCCGGGGATAACTCTTTCTTCCCATAATCACCGCCCGGATTCATTGTCGCAACTAGTTTAAAGGAGGGGGTAGCCTTGACAGTAGGATGAATGAAATCGCTTCCTCCCTTTTCCGCAAGGACGATGGTTCGTTCAGACTCAAGGACGCTATTAAGCCGTTCGAGCACTGAGTCGTCTGCCAGAGAGATCTCATCCAGAAGGAAGACGTCGCCGTTCCGCATGGCTTCAATCAAAGGACCATCATGCCATTCGAAGATGGATTGGAGTCTCAGCAATCGATTTTGAGCGCCGCGCAACTTGTCGCTATGCTCTGAGCTACCAAAAAGCTTTAAAGCGTCGGTCAAAGACGTGGTGAGGCTTTCGAATGAGGTATCAGCAGGTTGAACGCCCACAGTAGCCAAAGCTGACAATGCCTCCTGAAAAGCATCTGCTTCGAGAGCTGTACGGTTCCGAACGGGCCGTAAAGCGCCAATGATGTCTGCTGTCTCCGTGTTTTGGTGGCAGTTGAGCCCGTATAGTCTCTGGCCAGAGACATCGGCGAACACCTGGCAAACGGACGTCTTGCCTGAACCAGTTTCGCCAACCAGTAAAACCGGCTCGTTAAACTTGAGAGCACGACAAACGAGGATGTATAACCGTTGCATTGCCTTTGTCCAGACAATGTCTAACCTTGACGGGAGGGGAGTTCCTAGAAACTCCGCCATGTCGATACTAGATTGATGCAAATTGTACAGGGAGTCTTCATTGATCTGTACACCCATGATGGACTGGATGACCTCCTTCACTACAGCCTTATCGTCATCACGACGAGCACGCTCAGCTAGGAGCATATAACCATTGTCAGCTAGTTCCTGATAACCCACAGCATCTCTGTTCGCCCAACGGAACAAATCTCGAAGAGTAGCAAAACTCTGCTTGCTCTCGAACACACGGCCAGCTTGACGTCGCTTTTGTAGTTCCCTGAATACCGAGACGATACGCTTGCCGTATGAAGGGGCAATCCTGCACCGCTGACACAGGATTGATTCTAGCTCGGCCTGGGGGACGTCTTGGAAGTGGACTTCGAGGAAACGATTACGGAAGGCACGTGATAGAATTTTTCGACCAGCGTACAGACCAGGAGGGTTCTGCGTTGCAAATAGCATGAAATGGGGATGGGGCCGTATCACCTCCTGTGTCTCCGGAATGACAAGCTCGCGGTTGTCATCAAGCAGACGGTTGAGAGCTTCTAGAACATCTGTCGGTGCCAGATTCAATTCATCTAACACTATCCAGTCTCCGTTCCGCAACGCGTGCACGAGAAGGCCATCCTTAAAGACGAGTTTGCCAGTCAAGGGGTCGGACACATATGAACCGAGATATTCTTGAATGTCGGTGTGTTCGTGGTTGTTGATGCGAACGAAGCGATGTCCTGTCCGACGAGCCAAATATTCGACTGAACTAGTCTTCCCGCTCGAGGTTGGGCCTTCAATAAGGACTGGGAACCTCCTCGTCGTGATTATACGCGCCAAATCAACCAGCTTTGTCTCCACTGAAGGCGTCATAATGTACTCCTCCATTGGATCTTCAGGATACGCCCCTCTTTCGAGGTAGAATGGCCCAAGNTTTAGGAAATCCTCNGNAGAGCGTCCATGGGGTACAGAAGGTTCCATACGTAGCATAGATTTCGCATTTCGCACCCCAACAAGGAGATGCTTGTGCATCAACCCAGTCACGATCTCTGCACTCGGCGGATCAAGAACCATTGTAAACGCCATCAAACAACCTTCCCAGACAGACCGTCGCAAACTGTACATGCTAGCCAGATCAGCTGCGAAAGTTAGCGCACGGGCCAACGTTCGCATGCTGAAATGGGGTCGATGATTGGCACCATCTGCTAACTGCCGCTTCTCTGCAAGATCCTTAACTGCAACGTAAAATTCGGCTACATTCATGATGATACCCTTGTCTCCAGCAGCGCTCGCGCCAATGTATTGGTTGATGATGCTCAAAAGTGTGTCCTTATCGGCATCAGGAGGGGGAACGTCGATCTCGGTGAACCGTGATCGGATATTTGGAGGGAGATCCTTCTTGCCTACGTCGGTCGCCGGGTTCATACAGGCGAACAGTTCGGAAATCTGGATGCCGGGGTACAGGTTCGGAGGGAACCCTGTTCAGGTCAGAGTGATCGACGCCGTTGGGCCATGAAGCAATCCGGAGATGCATTCAAGCGTCTCAGGACTAGCGAGGTTGATTTCATCTAGCAAGATCCTTCGTGACCAGGGTCAGGTTACGTATCGTGTATGAGCATATACCTCAAACTCACCAGTCCCCTGAGCGCAATGCTTTAACTAGGGGCCCTTCAACGAATCCAAATGCAAATTTGCCTTTGCCTTGTACGTGTTGGACTTCAAACTCATCAACATCTTGCAGAAAAGCAGCCCAGGCAATACTAGATCCGGCGGTATTGAGCTTGCGCCTTTTGCGTGGTGCATCAGGTTCCTCGTGATTTTGGCTACTCATCGGGCGTGAGCTGCCATAGTTGTAATCAGGGGAAGAATAAACCACGCACCCTGGTTCCTCAGCCATCTTCGCAGTAAACCGTTCCTTGGCCAGTCTTCCGCTCTCCCTCCATAGCCCCACAACTCTCTTCCACTTCGCTTCATTCATCGCCTTCCTAACCTCTGTTTCAAACTTCTCATTCTTTTTCCTACTAAACGTAGCCCCGAACAGCTCCAAAAATCTCTCTTGCAATGACGAAGCCGGAACTCTGGTATCAACGGGCTTCAGGCCACCAATGAGATCTGAAGATTCCGTTTGATGTGATAAGTTGAGCGAAATAAGGGAACGACCGAGTAAAGACGCTAGATGTGTGATGACACTCGTCTTTCCGGTGCCAGTCTCACCGGTGAGCAGGACAGGCTCCGAAAGCGCGATACTCGTGGAGATGCGGGATAGCAAGCATATGGCGGGCTTGTGCATGGCGAAAGGTCTTGAAGGCGGCAAGTCCGCTCCATTCTTCCTCGGTTTTGCAGTTAACCTTGTCCTGCCAACGGAAACACCAGCTACATTCCCGTTCACATCCTTCTCTACCTCCAAAACAGGTGTTCTTCCCTTGACCAACCATACCCTTCTCTCCTCGTCTAACCCAAGCTTCTCCGCCACAATCACAGCGATTCGATCTAAGTGTGCTTTTGCGGATGTGGTCGTGGCACCTGCACCGAAAAAGACGTCCCTTGCTTCCAAATACATCTCTTCCCTTAAGCTCGGATTTATGAATACCTGCCATAGCGGAACAATTTGACCCTCTGGAGCTTCAATATCCATGGGTTGATATGATGCAGGTAGCAATCTCTCCACTCGAGCACACAATTTCTCCAACTCCCTCAACCCAATGCTCCTCGTACTCGCTGCCTCGCCCATATTCTTCACCCCTTCCCAGAGATCGATCAAAGCTCGAGCCGCACATCCCAACAATTTCTCAAATTTCCTCTCCACGATCTCTCTTAATTCATCCCCCTCTGGTGCCCTAATGATTGTCTCGCAAAACTTGTGCGCTCCGAAAAAAGTTGGTGAGGCAAATTTTCCGTTTCTAGAGGATTGGGTTGAACGAGTAGCAAAAATCAGGAAATTCTGATGCGCAGTGACAGTTCCGCGGGATGGCACGTCCAATTTAGCTGGCGCGCCTATCCAGTTTCCGAGGCACAAAGTCTCGACAAGCGGTTTGAGCACACCAAGCACCTCATTGCTCCCCCGATCAATATCCTCGAGTACGACCCAGCGACCTTCTCGCATCGCCCGTACAAGTACTCCTTCTTTCCACTCGAAATTACCTGGATGCGTGGGTGAAGATATATAGGACCCTAAGAGGGAGCGAGGATCGAGGGAAGTATCTGCCAAGTGAATGGTGATGATTTGATTTGTAGTCCCAGGGTGTAGCAGGCCGGCAAGATGGCTGAGGAGTAATGCCTTCCCAGCGGATGGCGTGGAAGTCAAAAGTGTTGGAACTCGCATAGAAATGTGAAGAGCGAGAGCACGAAGTGACGCAATCGATGTCGGTGTTGGTATGAGAGCAGACGGTCGTGAGTATGAATGGGTCGTCGACTCTCGTATAAGCAGGACGCCATAAACATTAACCACTCGTCGGCTGTCGAATCAGGTTAACTTAAAGTCAATAAAAAAGCACTAATCCGCCATACCTTAAATCGTTTTCTGTGATCTCTAGTGGGTGATCATCTTCCTCGACGGTGTAAAATACGTTGACGATCTCCTCGCCTCGGCACATCTCCTCTCTCATTTCCCTCACCCTCTGCACCTCTAACAAAGGTAAGACCCACGCGTCCAGCATTCTGTTCGACCCTCCGGTCTCTTCTCCTGCACCAAGATCTGCAGCTCTAAATTCACCCTCTGAAACCCAGCAATCGACGGAGCAGACATCATTCTCCCCCATAGACAAAACCTTCTTCTCCAACCTCTCCCTCTCGGCTTCTCCCATCCCACTCTGAAATGCATAGCAGCGTATTGCGAGAAGTTTGATCCCGTTGTCGTTAAGATTGTGGTCAGTTGAGGAGGTGAGCTTGAACAAAGGTGACAGCGACCAGTGCAGCTGAAGTGGAAGTTCCCTGTTGATTCTTTGGATACGGAAATACGCAAGTAGAAGACGGTGGAGCCTGTCGAGGTTCGTGGACGATGATGGGATCGAGGTGGCAGCATTGACGAAATGCAAAGGCCCGTCGGGAAAGAACTTGGTCAGGTATTCATACAGGATTCTAAAAATCCAGGTCTTTTAGGGGACATGTGGAAGGTGTAGTAGGGCATAATGACTCACGGATAAATCTCCTCATAAGCTTCAACAACATAAGCTAAGACAGCCAACTTGATCTCCCTCGCTCGTTCAGTTTCTTCGTTCTTTTCCAGCCAGCGTGCAAACAAGTCAACCAGCAAAGGCCGAAAGAGCCTCACCACATCCTTAACCAATTGTGGCACCATCAAGCATTGTGATATAGCATCCAATACGTCTCCAGCCTTTGGATTGCCTGATGTTCCAACCACCAGACTTCTCAACACGCCAGTTGCGTCGGACAATTGTTCGTCATTCACGCGGGGGGATATGAGTTGATGTAAGCTTGAAGCTTGCTTTTTCAGATTAAATTTTAGGGGGTCGCAGATAGAGGCAGCATTGAATGAAATGGTGGTATTTGGAGCAGTAAAAAGGGCCGCCGCAGCTGCCATTGATTCCCCGGAGGGCGGGTTCGATTCGTTCGTATTCGTAGGTTCAGAGACAGACGAGGACATTTCTGTTGCTTAGAAACTGTGGTCCTTCGTAGTTCATGCACTGTACGGACTGGTATTATGTCGAGATTAATCTCGCGCCCAAGTCCCTGGAGACTCAGTATTAGTACGGGGATTGTAGATAGCAAGTTTACTGACCTTATTGTACTTTTGATTTTCTTGAGTAAAAGCGATACACGGTGTCGTTACAGGAAACGAGGTATTAGATTCGGTAGCGCTTCTTGCGGAAACGCGGAACCTCGATGAGGGCTAGAAACAACGATGGCAAAATTTTGTGACGTTACTTGTGATATGTCACATTTCGATCAATTGTAAATGCCTTAAAAGTTTATACCCCATTTAGATCCGATGTCAGCGTAGAATGGAGCCTTACAAGGTCGATTTTCGTGTGCTCTGCTCTTGATTACTTGAGTCATGGACTCTACATCTGCTCAACATCACCAGGGACCGGGGTCTCTACCTTCTGATTATGCACTCGTATCTCGCTATGCTCAGAATAACCACGTTCCGGTGGCCGATGAATCAGAAATAGCAGAGGAGAGTAATCAAGAAGCACCCTCCGACGGTTATGTTGGAATACCTATATCTTCTCCTGCTCACCGTCGCCCCAGTCGTGGTTCAACTTCTACCATGAACAATAGCGTTATCGATTCTCTCTCTATGAAAAATGCTCTCGCCTCAGAGACCACCCCACTCCTCACGCCTATGCCTCCAATGCCGAGGATCGAAGAACCTATCGACCGTGACCCTTCCCTAGACACCGAAACACACCTTGAAATGTTTAGAGAAGAATTTCCGATTCTCACTCGATATGCTCTTCCTGTTTTTGGGTCAGTCAGGTTTTGCTATTGTGTGTCGTGTGACCGCATTCCTAACTGCTTATTAGCACACATCTGCTCGAATATACGCTAGTCGTTGCTTCCGTCGTGTCCATCGGACATCTCTCCACTAATGCTCTCGCTGCAATATCCCTTGGGTCTATGACCGCCTCGGTTTCTGGTTTTAGTATAATTCAAGGCTTTACATCTGCCCTAGACACTTTACTGCCGAGTGCTTGGACCTCCACTCAACCTCAGCTTGTCGGGCTTTGGGCTCAACGCATGTGTACGTACAAACATCTATGAAAACTATTCCTGACCTTCTGACCCACCCTGGTTCCTGACCCTGCAGGTGTAGTGATGGCGGCTTGTTTGATCGTGCGTCTATTTTCATCTTGAGCCGAATTTTGCTGACTGACATCGCTACCCAAGCCCACGTTCGTGATCTGGTTCAACGCAGAAGCCATTCTACTCGCACTTCGACAGGATCCAGAAGTTGCGTATCTTGCTGCCCTCTATCTGAGATGGGTATCGCTCGGACTTCCGGCTTATGCGTTCAACTGCATCAGCCGCCGCTATTTCCAATCCCAAAATCTCTTCTCTATTCCCACACGTATTATTATGATTGTCACTCCCATAAACGCCTTCCTGAACTATCTCCTCGTCGAACATGTATGCGTCTGAACAGCGTCCAGGCTCGGCTGCGTCTTCCTGGGGTGCAGTCTCGTGGGGCCACGACTCGCCGGATCCGTATCACGCTCCTGCTCACCCCACTCAGGGTACCGTACATGGTAACACTCTTAATTATCGTTACTAGACAGAACTGTAACGCTAAGCATGCATATTATTTTTCTGTTTTTTTTTTCTGCTTTCCTACGCCTGGACGACTACAGATAAGGATATGGACGCGCTGTCACACCACCGCTCGTACAGCCATGGAATTCCTCACACGTTACAGCAGCAGTCTGCTTCTGGCGCCGGGACAGCCTATCAACAGGGTTCCTCTGCGTACCTCCGTCGCGGATCCGGAGACTTCACTGGCAGCGACACCGAACACTCGTTGTCTTCTTCTGCCGCCTCCTCCAACGTCCATCTCCCCCTCGACCCTTTGTCCTATAACGTAAGTCCCACTCCACTATTTTCTACTTGTCGCTAACCTACCTCGTTCCTTCTATTCTACTTTTTTCCCTGTCCAGGACTATGCCGGCACTACGACTGAAGGTCACCAACAGCATCACAGTGGGTTTAGCGGCGACGAGACTTCATCAGCACCCCCCAATTCTGCAGTCTCGTCGGCCTTTGGTTCCTTGTCCTTGGACGATCCTGATCTCTTCTCAGGGCTTACAAATCTCGAATCCGGAGGCGACTCGCAGCCCTCGTTCTTCCCGCCTCAGGGAATGAGCCTCAGCACGGGTAACATGAACTTGCCTCTCACGGGTTTATCTGGTATACCCGCGGACGACCCGGATGCCACGCCCATGCCACTCAAAGAGACTTCGACGGGAGGAGCGACAAATGCTCCACCGAGAAGCGCGAGCACTAGCAATATAGCGAATATTCCTCCGCCGTCCGGTATGACACCGAGGGAAGGCGATTTACGCGAATTGCGCGAGTTTTGGAAGCAGTACATGCGAACGCCGTTGAGTGGGCCTGGACCCGCCGATGGGTCTTCGATGCTCGTGTCTCCTCCTAGGAGACCTCGTGTCGCGTCTATGCCTAGCGCCGGGAAGACCCCCACGGTTGCCTCTACGCTACAGCATCAAAATGCTCAGCGGGGCGGTGGTGAGGGTGGGAGAGGAGAGAGTGGGATGCGGACGACATTGAACGAGGATTTGAGGAGCTACGAAGCTGCTGTGCTTGCCAGAAAGGCGCCGACGCTGAATTTAGTGCCGAAGATCAGGAGAGGGACTGTTCCCGCTCTTCATCCCCCGCCGCAACAAAACGGCCGGCAGCACCAGCACTCGTCTGCTTCGCCTGTCGATAATGCGTTCCAGTACCATTTACCCCCTCCTGGATCCGTCATCTCTGGAAAAGGCGTTGGTGTTGTGCCACTCGTCAACTTTGAGCTGCTTTCTGGCGGTTCGAGACCGAGTAGCTCGTCGACGAATAGGAGTGGGTCGTCTGGAGAAGGATCAGGGTCGTCTCTTGCTGGTGCTTTCGGCACGAACGCGAACACTCACCATCAACAATCGTCGTATCATAATCAGCATCAGCATCAACAACACGGCGCGAGTCCTCATCACCATCAAGTGTCATTCACTGTTCATCGACGAGGATCGCCTAGTGCATCGAGTGCCGGGCGATCATCATCATCTCGAGCGAGCTCCGTATTGAGCGATCGCGGTGATATCGATAGTGCGGATGAATCATCGTCCGATCCCTCATCGCTCAGTCAGCATCATCCTGATGATGCGAGGAGGAGGAGGAATGTGGATGGGGGTAGTGGGAGGATGAGACCGAGTTTCAAGAGGCTGGCGTCGACGACGCTTGGGCCAAGTACGAGTAAGAGGCAGGTGTTGGATGTGGATGATGTGAGTACGCAGGATGTGGCGGGCGGGATAGAGAGTGATGGGCATGGGGATGGATGGTAGTGGTGGATTTGCGCCTGGTGCGCTTGGGATACATTGAGGATGATGAAGAAGAAACTCACCGAGAGCCGTAGCCCATCGAGTCTTGCCTCGCTCGTGCGTGATTACCTAGCCCATTGAATCACTCACATTTTCGATCCCTTACTCCACAGGCCTCTCGAATGTCAGGCTCATAGTCGGGTGCTGCTAACCAACGATCAACCGCGCTCCAACACGCAAACACCTCGTGCCCCTTCCATGCGCCTGATGTCTTTCTAGCGGTTGTCACTCATCGTGAATGGTGGTGCGTCAATTGTTCTAATTTCAAGCATCTATAATCAACCTAACGATCACTACTGTACGGTACGACTAGAGCACTACTCAAAGCCTACGACCTGCAGTGGCCATTATGCTGCACAACCGCGGTGAGTCAGATATCGAGCACAATAACACTAGAGCTCAATGAACGAACATGTCTTCAACACCAAGAGCTTCCTCAACCTCATGCTCTTCGTCGCTATCGGTCAGGTCGATCATGACGCGGTTCCCTACCACAACCTCCTTGCCAAAGCTCTTGTTCCAATAGTGATCGTTCACTGGAACCCGCTTGCGAACACCCTCCTCAGCCTTCGAAAACCTGCCAGGTCCGGTGCAGATGTGTTTTGCGGGCTGAGTGACGATGGACGCGGGTGGATCGCATGGGGACCTTTGGACTGGCTCAGCAGAGGTGGAAGTAGGTAAGGGCCCCTCCGCCGTGGCAGGTAGTTGAAGTTTTTCTAATCATGCACGAATGTCAGACACATAGCCACCTCGACCTTCGCCCACATCGACCCGCTTCAAGACAACAAAAGTGTCATTAAATTCCGTGTCATTCTCATGGAGATTGACAAAACAGCGGGTCTTCGTGTCGAAGACTTGATAGCGTGATGCGGAGACATTGGTACGAATAGGGACGGGCCTGACGTCGCTCACGGCCTTGTCCTCCTTGTCCTAGGGGGGTGGCATTCGATCATCTATATCTTTCAGATTGGCTGCTGGTGGTACGTACATTCACGGGGTGTGGAGTAGTGTCTGCATTAACAGTTTGCTCAACAGGAAGCTCCTGTGATATTACTGTCTTGGCGATTGCTTGGACTTCCTGATCAGCCGGTGGACATTCCTATTGACAAATGTGAGTAAACTAAATCTGTGAATGTTAAGTTAAAAGGGACTGACTGTGTTCTCTGCGACTACAGCTGCATTGCCCTCCTCCGTATCAGCAGTATCCGCAGATGGGTGGTGTGCGGGATCAGGCGTCATCCCAATGAACTCCAGCGAGCTCGGGGCTGGAAGGGGTGGGAAGATGATGAAAGGAGGGACGCTCTCGCTCATGCTGGGTAGTTCGACAAGAAAACAAAGGGATCGGGCAAAAGAGAACTCAATTTTGTGCAGCTATAAGTATGCCAGAAATAGTTGATTATATATCATGAAAATTGTTGATGGTCTTTGGTGTCAACAGGCGACTTCGAACACGTTGCCGTCGGGTACTCAATGGGTACTCAATGCCTATCGGCCGCAAAAACATATGCCATTTGCCATATTTCGACTTGCTCCTCCAATGGAAGGCAAGACGCACTCAGCACAAGTGTGCTTTCGGGCCGCGGCTGCAATCCTGTTACCGGGCCGCTATCTCACCCGAACCCCTATGATTAAAGGGGGTGAAGGTACCTTCACGCTAATTGGTGAATAAAAGGGCACTCTAGAATTCGTTTATACTCATGGAAACACCAAAGACCTCACCACTCGGAAAATCTCTGGGAAAAGTAGCAGCCCGGAAAGCCAATGAACAGGCGATCCGGGAATACTTGTGCAGCCTCGCTGGTGATCCACCGGCTGAAAGGTTCAGCTGTGGAAGGCACACTCCCATTGCATATTCCATGTGTATAAGCCAGACGGACGATGCGCTGAGAGGTGCAGGCTTCTGGTTTGCACGTGTAGGTTTCTTCTTTTTGGTTCATGTCAGTCTTGTTCAATATTGATCATTATTTCGACAGTGCTATCCGTGTAAGAAGGACTCCTGGGTACCTTCTTTAGTGACTGGAAAGGGCCTGTTGGCTTCGGATGAGCACTTTCAAACCCTTTTGGCTATTCAAAATTCGCTTAAGCCTACTCCGTCCAAGCGAACCAAGTCAGCCAGCGGAGCTCCGAGCAGCCGTTCACAGAGGGGTATCCAAGACTCACCTTCCCGACAGCCCGCGCACTCATTCTCCATTGAACGCCACCCCTCCTTGACCGACTTCGTATCCAAATCTAATGAGGTCCCAAGCAGACCAGTTGCAAGTTCCTCACATAATACAAGCTTTCAGGCATTGGATGTACGTCTGAATAAGACGTTTCAAGCCAGCTTTCTCATTAAGGTGAAGGCTTCCTCGTATAATATACCATGACGATTTGTAGCTAACAACCAATAGGACCCGGCCCGCACAGTGTCCGTGAATCTTTTACGCTCGGCTTCGGGTTTCTTTCGCCTTTCGGACCACAAGCTGGTTTTGGGGGCACATGGGATTGAGATCATGGATTCTGTTGAGAGGCATGATCGTAATACGGGCTCATGGTTGCCGGCGAAATGGAATGAGGACCTGTACCTGGGAAATGAGTCCATCATGTTTTTCAGGTACAGCTCATCTGTTCGCCTGTAGTAACAAAGATTTGTAAATCGTAGCATAAACGGAGCTTTGTTGGTTTTCACGCGACAGAATTATGCCGCTATGCGAGCACTCAAGCATCTGAAGGATTTGAGATTAACCTTGTTTTCGACTTAGTTGCTGAGCGTTCTTGTGCCCCACCTTCTTTCATCTTCGATCATCATGTCCAAGTCACCTCTGCTTGATGCTGAGAAAGCTATCCCCGCTGCACAAGCTCACCTTCTTAACCTAACACTATCTGCTGAACATAAACTGTTCCTCTGTAAATTCAATGATGACCTTCGAGAACTGCGCAAAAACACACCACCAAAAACTCAAATTCGCCTTCATGGTTTTGTCACCGACAAGGTGATTCCCAAGTTCTTGGAGAGCCAAGGCATTCCAGGTAAAGTATTGGAAGAGGTGAAGCTTTTCCTTATGAGTGCACAAGCATATATGCTAATGAATGGCTTTACAGAAAATTTATCAGTTTATCAAGAATCGGGCTAATCGCCAGGCAATGCCCACAGAGGAAGGAGGCATGAGTGAGCCCGCGACATCATTGGATGTTCGTGCACAGAGTGTTCGTGATCTAGTGCGACGTGACTTCCGAGACGCGATTGTGAAAGGCATGGTTACTGCAAGCGGTAACATTGGTGACTTCAATCGTTCTCTCTCGGATTTCATTGCCGGACTTAGTGCTGATGACCTTCGCGCATATGAAGTTAAAGCAGCGCAGAGTAGGGACGATTGGAAAAAGGCCCTGACACTTGACTCGATGCTTGAGTATGTACCGTGTCTGATCACCTGTTCGTCAAAGGGCTGAGCTAATTATATCGAACAAGGTCTCAGGCAGCTTTGCCTGGCATGGCTGCGGACTCTTTGAGGAAACTCCTTGGCTGGGAGAATTGCCGGCAGTTTGGCAATGCAGTATTTTTCTTAAGTGCCGCATTTCGAAATGCTAGCAACGAGATTGTCACAAAAAGGTGTGTTAGTCCTAATCAAACCATTTGAGTACAGTGTTTGATTATTCTTATAGATATCTCGTTTGTAACCTACCTGAGTTTATGACACGTTCAGGAGAGCTTGTTAACTCATATGATACGCAAGTCGCTCGGGAGTTTGCTAAGTTTGCGGGGTTATGCCTACCAAGTACGTGATCCATTTGCTTGTTTCAAGTCTTCGAGTCACTGATCATTTGGTACACTACTAGTGCATGATCTTACTAGTACAGGTTCCTTGGTCCAGGTGGGCTCCGATGGGAAAGTCCAGCTTGGTGATTTCAACATCAACGACATGTCGCTGAGCCAACTTCAAAAAGTTCTTCGTGACTTTTTGGTCAGGCTTTGGGGTAAGCAGTCAAAAATCTAATTCTTCTTGAATGACTAATAGTCCTGTATTCTAGTTGAAAGCGATGGTGACAGAGGTCAGGAGATGGTACCTTGGGAAGCTTTGGAGGATTTCGAGACCCATGATACCCTCATTCGAGCTGAGGGTTTCGTGAAGGTTATCACGAACTTGAATCCTAATTCGATGCCAACCGAGCATGTTGTATCAGTGTTACAAGCACTCCAGGATGGTTCAGCCTCAATCGAGTTTCTGGAAGCCCAGGTATTATTCATATTAATTGGTGCCAATCAGCACAATCATCTCACGAGTCACATGTGTTTTCAGGAAAGTGGTATAGAACAGCAGGCTCTGGCTGTTACGTCTCAAAGCTCAGACATCGAGGAGCATTTAGAGCCACCTGAGACAGAGACAATGGCGCCAGTGGAGTCTCTGAGTGGCAAGGTGGGTATTCTAGCTGAGGCAGTTAGTGTCGAAGAAGACAGTGTTTCAGCCACAAAGAAAGGTCGAGGTAGGGGGGCGAAGAAGCAGAAGACACCTGCCACTGGCACTCTCGAAAGGCGTAAGTCATCGCGTGCCTCCAAACCACCTGTTCCGATTGCAGCAAAGGTCAAGAAAGGAGACAAGGAGCCACAAAAGTGCGTTAAACTTGACCTCAAAATGTGCATTGAGTTGATTTTGATGTACCAAAGAACACGCCTATCTGATCGCTTCACATGGAAGGCTAAGTCGCCATCTAAGGACAATCCTCAAGGCAAGAAGAGAGGTCGTCCTTCTTCTACCTCAAGTGACGTATTGCCATCTCCCCCTACAAAAGTGCAGAACATTTAAAATAGTGCTACCTGTAAATAGCATGCTTAAAGCAGCCGGACTTCTGTCATACTTGGAACGCGCCGAGATAATAAAAATGTTACGTGCCCCTTGGCCTGATCCACCTGATCTGGTTCGATGATCTAGCACAAAGAGTTAGTGAGCTATTTGAGCGGTATGAACAGTTGGGACGCTGAAGCGTATATATTGATATAAATTAAGTTGACTATAAAGTCGGTTTAGTGTAGTGGTTATCATTAATGTGCAAGGCCATGAGGTTGTAGGTTCAAATCCGCATAGCGGGACACATTTTTGTATTAATACTTAAGTCAACGCCTGGATGATCCAGATCAGCTCAAGTTGATCTCGTTGATCTCGTTCACTCCTCTTGCCTCTCTGAGCTATGATATCCAGATGATCTGGATCATCTAGATCACTGGTGCCATCCTCACAATTCACTGTTGATCCTTTTCAGTTCAGTCGGATCATTGATCTAGATCATCTATCTGGATTGACGACAACAGTCGTGATCTAGCTGAACGGCTCAGGAGGGGCTTGTGCGCCCAGAAAGACACCCATAATGAATGCTATTATTCCAATTGGTATACTTGTACCGAGAGGCATGGAATTTGCAGAATCTGGATTTGTGCCACTAGTATTCGTGTTCTGGCTTGTTGCATCAGGTTTGAAATTCGTTGCAAACAAGGCACTTAGAACAGAATATCTCTGGTAAGATGATGCACAGAGAGGGGCTGCCTATTTAGCTCACCTGCTTGATGGAGTAGTGTAAATACTGCTGTGAGCAAGGAGCTTTAAACACAGAATCTCTCTGCTAAGTACTGCAAGGAGAGGAGGTGCCTATTTTGCCCACCTACTTGATGAGTAGCTGGAACTATTGAGGTGCTAGTAACACTTGAAGGTGGATGCTCTAGCACTGCAAAAGGAGGTGAAACTCCTATTGGCGTGCCACTAGCAGATTATGAAACACTTCTTCAGCATCACTGCTAACGTATCCAATCAAGTTAGCCGCACCTTTCAGAGTCCTCCCCGACTAGCCTAAAGTTGGACCTGAGTGTTCATTTCAACTTAACGGACTTCCCTTCCAGAAGGGCAAGATAAATATACCCAGTGAGCTCTGCAGATAAATCAATGGAATACCAACTGCCAGAAGACACAATGTGTGGAAAGTCAAGTCCTGTATCTTCCCCATCCTGCAACAGAAGACGCATATCCCATCCTAACCTACCAAGATCAGAATCCTCAACTCCAACTACAAAGGTTTCATTTGTGAATATAGGTGCACCAGACAGTGTAATATTGATGGATACAGCCGAAATATCAACCCTACAAAATGTGGAGCTCAGGTTTTGAGAGTAATGGAGGAAGAGTAAATTCCAGAGTTATGCACATCTCGGCCGCCAGTGGCTTAACAAAGTCAAGAGAGGTAACTCGACAGGCTTCAAGACGTGAGGGTGTTGAAGGAACTGCTGCCTTGATGTAGAGCTGAACAAGAGAAAGGATCCCAGAAACAACATGTATCACGCATTATTCATGAGCTTTTATGAGGTCAACACGATGATGAATGGTGCCCATCATACTATTGATGAGAAATATTATGCTCACCCAATACAGCCCAGGTATTGCTTAGTTACATTACTTGATTGATCAGATAGAATCAGCTGAAAACTAGGGAAGGTGATATCAACAGTCAAAATATTGACAGGTTAATTATGAACCTTCACAAATATTGCACTTTGGAAACTGTTCAGTCGCTGATATTCTCTTGCCTGTCAATGATAGGTCGAAAGCTGCTCTAAGCTTCAGTCATTGCATCAAAAGGGGACGTATCAAAGTGAGCTTTGATGACACCTTTGGCATCATTAGAGAGGTTTTATTCTCAGGGGGTGATGCATTGAACAGAGCAAAGTGGGATATGATCATACATCACTTGGACCAGAACAGTATCCCTCAAGGACCTAGCCAACAAGGATAGAAGTAGCAGATAAGCGAGTATTGATATAGTCTGGATCTTTGATTCCCATGGGCAATCCGCTGCATGAAATGCCCCTTGAGACCAGGCTAAGGTGGGAAGGAGCAAAAGTGGAAAACACTAAAATGTGAGCATTAACATTGGCAGAAAATTTGATTGAATAAGAGGGCATGGGGAATGCTGATGATTCCTACAGTCATATGTAAGTGGGGATTTGTCTTGCTGATAATACAAGCACTGACCTCAAACAATGAACCAGTGATGAACTGAAAGATGGGCCAGAACAACTGTCAGAGGGCTGACAGTGTTGGGTAAGCCACACATAGACAATCAGATGAAGCTGAATGATCCGATGCTAGGCAACTAGTGCCTGACTGGTGCTTGTGACAAGTAGGCATTGTCATCCTTGCACGCATCTCTGTCCTTGCCTTTTCAATATTGTTGTCTCAATACTACACCATCAATCCGCTTGACTATGTATCTACCCAGAAATCAACAGCACTTGAGTAGTCAATCTCACCTCCCTGCAGTCTATGGGTGCGATGATGCCTTCAAAGCATCACATTTTGAGGTGGCTGTGACTTGAAGAACACTCTCATAGTATCAATACCTGGCCTACCACTCACCCTTTATATGTTGTATTTCAGACTGGTACCCACATTCAAGACTTGTTGTCTTTGATCATGTTTTGGCAGCTCCATTGATGTAGAGGGAAGAATGATAAGGTTGGGAGGTCATGAATGTCGGAGGCAGTTGCGGTGAGTCTCTGGCTCTGGAACTTGAGATGCTGTGCTGTTTACTTAACCAACATCCTGCTCATAGGTGCTTGTACTGGCTCTTTTTTGGTCAATGTACTCCAGAACAGTGAGATTTCCCTGTATAGTGACAGCCCTTACTCCTTGGATGGACAAAGTTGACCTTGAGCCTGTACAGGATTGGATGCTTGTCTGACTGATCTTGCTATCCACCAATCAATTAACCATCCTTGGTCATGGATCGCATCCATATCTAGCTTGAGTGTGGTCTAACCTTGAAGTTATTCTGTGAGTCTGCAGGATATTATCATCCCCGTGTCAGGTGCTAATAGTCTCTGTACGCAACCTCAGACCTTCTTAGTCAAAGGGATGGTAAAATAACACCAAAATCAAAACCCCCTGGTCACTCTATGTTGGATAAAACATACATTCCCTCGGATAACCCATGTTGATCATCCAAAATGCTGTCTCCTCTTTGTGACATTCAATGCTCTGAAAGATTGAACTTCACAATGCAGTGAACACAGGTTGTAAGGCATGCTGTTTGTGCACCTTGCTTGTAGACTCAAGCTCTTGCCAAAGGCAATTTGCTTTTACCGCAGTTTGACAATCCCTTGCATCAGGAAGAACTGATCCTGGTCATAGCCGCTGTGGGGGCAGAAATGTAATAGAGAGTACGTGTAGTGATAGGGGACTGGCGTCAATCACAATTCTGCGACCGAACGAGTGCGTGGGGAGGTAAATCAATATAAAGGTATTTCGCGAGAAGGTAAAGTGTAATAGATAATGCGCGATATCGAGAATGCGTTCTCGAGAGACGATGTTTTCTGTGGTAGAGAACAAACACACACTACAACCGAGCTGACTTAAGATCCGCGTTATGTTGCGAGCACAACTACAA
>JANIEX010000475.1:0-30116 GCA_027627405.1 Leucocoprinus birnbaumii | reverse complement strand
CCAGTGGAAAGCACGACTGCCTTTGGCAGAGATTGAAGTTTTGACACTTGCACTTGTCAGTGTTGAACGTCTTTTTCTATGCTCTCTGGTAGTCAAAACCCCAGGGTGTAAACCGTGCAATTGAGCTACATTTCAAAACCACACCAAAGCAAAGTCAGGCACATAGTGTACCGTCCTACTTTTCCGAACCCATACTACTATCTTCGACCTCGCCCGACGATCCACCATCCACTGGCACGTCCCGCACCAATCAGGCCGCGCGATCGTCCTCACATGACGTCGGAGTGGGTGTCAGCTCCGACTCCTCTCATCTTTCTCATCGTAAAGGCTCCGGCCATTCTGTCCTAGGTCCACAAGTATCCGTAGTGACAGAAGGAAGGGATGACGACCGGAGCTCGACTGGGCCGTTAATAGAAGAATCGTACGACAAGGAAAGCTTCCACTGGATCAAACGCAAATTGATTAAAACCATTCTGTCTTCCCAGCGTCCCTACATGACTCTGGGAGAACGCGCGTTGGCACTCGTCAGGGAAATTCCCCAGATATGTTTCATCCTCATACAATATTCTATCCGAACCACGGCTAAAACGGAGGAAAACCTGGAGTCCAAAAAGCCTTCCGATGCCAGTGGCACGAGCACTAAATTTACAGTTGGTAGGATTCGCATTCCGATGTTTTACGCGGAAGAACGAGAGTTTATGGGCTCGTTGCCATTTTGGATCTCCACAGTTCTCGTTCCCTTGATATTTGGGGGTGTTTACCTTTTCCTCTGGTCAGCCACGTACCAGAACGCAACTGAGAAGTGGCTGTGGAGGGCTTCGGCGATTTATATAACTGCTGAACCCTTCCTCTTTTTTTCTTCCTTCTTTATTGTGAAGTTGCTCAAACCAGAATCCGAAGTTGCGGCATATACGGCGGTCGGCGTAACTCTCTGCATATATACCGTGGCTCGCACGATACTTATATTTTTATCGCTTTTCATGTTACTCAACCTTCCCGACCAGACTCTTGTGGCCGTGGTTTGGACTGATATACTTCCACACATTTAAATATTTATTTGGATTATACAAATGAGAGTGATGTCCCCTTGAATACGTTCATGCAGAATAACAAATCATAATGAATGTTGTACTTACTTAGAACCCGGCGGGCCGACTGCGTGCCGGCTGCCGAACCTCATCGATCATCAGTCAGCCGGAAAAAGAGATTTATTCATTCTCTACCGCTCTCCCATAATATGTGACATTTGGAAACTGCCACCGATCGGTGCCATGGCAGTGCCACCAGCTGTGCCATCGGCCATCATTCGGACATTCGGACTGTTATCCTACACCTCACGTGAGGCCCGTGCCATCGTTCGAACATTGTGATCATTCGAACATCATCGTGATTATCGCATGCCGTGCCATCGTTTGAACATCGTGATTATCAGGTGTCGATGTTGATACTAGCCACTCTCACTGTCGACGTGTATACTAGCTACTCCCACTACTAGCCACCATTGGAATGTCATCCAGTTCCTCCATTCTTCTGCAAATTCTCCGTTTGCAAAGCGAAAATTTGATTAATAAGCTGTCATTTGACCAGCTTTCTTGCTACATACACCTCGCCAGCCGTTTGAAGCGAGATATTCTGCTTGCTGCATCAGTCGACATATGTCTCCCAGATACACCACCCCCTGCTCTCTCGCAGAGTGTAACTACGTTCCTGAGTGCTGCTGTTGGTATAACAGAGGCTGAAGTAGATGAGCTATGGCATGTCTTTAAGGAGGAAGTATGGAAACAGTCACCTATACCTACCATTTCCGATGAGGAAACACACCTATTTCAAACATATGGCTGGGAGCTAGGCCTCAGTAAGCAATTACCACCTCGCTTATTGGTATCTGGACCTAATCACCAGTGACCTACTTCTCAAGCTGCATTCACACTTTATCCACCCCACGATCACTGCACCAACAGAGAATGCACCTTACATCTTCAGTTAGTCAAGAAAGAAGAGGCACGGAGGGTTGTTATCTTCACAATGAAGGATGGAATACGGCTTGCATGGTCAATCCATCTTTACTGTCGTAGTGAGCACCTTTTTCAAATGATGGACAGGCAGACTTGCTGAGCCACATGGACCTCATAGAATGTCATACAAACTACCACAACAATTATTCAGTCAAAGACGGAGTACGAACGTACTATGATGAGCTCATACCTGAATTTGTGCAAGTTTCAGAGCATCATTTTGTGGATAAAGAGGTGATCAACCTGTGGACAAACCAGATGGCATGTGCATGGTAAGTGTGTTGAGGCTTTAGAGCACAATTTTCACTGCAGCCTAGTAGAATGACTTACAGATATCATTCACAGGGTATCTGCAACAAACGCTGCCCAGCTGTATATGCGAACATTCAAGCGAGAAGATCATGGCCATGAAAAGCAGCTTGAAGAACACATCTCACAGCAACAAGGGGTCCAGAAGTCACCCTGGCCTGTTGAGCCAGTGCTTACTGCTGTTCACGTATGGGATGCATTTGTGATTGCTGCTTTACTCAAGCACCACAACTGGCAAAATACACAACTTGAGGTCCCACACACAGGAGATCAGCACTATCGGTTTGAAAATGCCATGGCAGCTGTTAATCAACAGGTGATTTGGGAGGGACTTCCTGATGTAGTTCAGCATGTCTGCAAGAAATGTACTCGGTTGTATAGGGATGAGGAAGGCGAGTCTACAGGTAAGTCAGCTCAGTCCACAACATTACTTTACCTAATATTCAAGCACCTTTTGAGGTTGGTATGAAGTTATTGTTGGTGATGGATTGAGCATTGGTCGGCCTTGTTGTGCCCACCCTGGGCCACCACCATGCCAAGAGCCACTCCATAACAACCACCAACGGTTTTGCACCATACACCAGGGTGCTGAGCAGCTGTGTGCAGTTCAAGGGTGTTCTGAGCCAGTCAAGCAGGGTTCAAAAGTGTGTCCCCTTAGCCTGCATCAAGAGATTGAGCAAAAGCATCGGGAACATGCAGGAAATTCCATCCCTCTTTTTCTTCACCGCTATTGTCTTGCTCAGGAGACTTATGGGGCTAGTGGCAGCAGCAATCTGGATTCATCAGATGATCAAGGCCAGGGGATTGGAGTTGATGATCATGATATCTGGTATGAGGAAAATGGGGAGGGTGGGTTAGGGCTTTATATCAAAAAAGCAGGGTCAGTTGGTGTTACAGAAGAAGAACCAAGGAGCTCATTGGGCAAGAAGAAGAAGATCCATGCCCAATTTGGGCAGAAGCGCACTCATAACGAGCAAGTGCTTGTTCGACCTTGTGGTATGATATATGCAAGGGCAACGATGTTTGGAGCAGAAGCTGTCTCAAATTTCCTTGTGAGTAGTCTATTCTCCATGTTATACAGTTATATTATCACTGACATCATCAAGGTCATGATCAAAAAAGCCTTCTCTGTCCCTGGTGCTCGGAAACCTGACTTTGTTATTTACGATACCAACTGTGATGCACAACAGCAAGCGGATAACGATCCATGGTTCAACACTGTTGCCATGCCGGTTGACGTGTGGCACTTCAAGAACAAACATAAAGCGACTCATGAATATTGCCAATGGTATTGTAATCCAGCTTCTTTTCCTCAGCTTTTAGACAAGGATGGGAGGAAGTGGTACTTCAACACATCTGTATGTGAGCAAACCAATGCGTGGCTTGGTCGTTACTATGCTATAGTGCGAGAGATGACTCCAGTCAAGTATGACTTCTTTCTAAATGAAATGTGCCGTCTTCGAAATGTTGATACACTAGCCAAGTTAGTAGATGCAGGAGATGATCCATGTTTACGACTTCCCTCATTATGATTCTTGTATCATTTTCAGTATGTTGATACATTATATAGAAAATACCACAACTATACATTTCAATAAACTCTATACAATTCTACAGTCATGATAGTCTGATAAATTATGAATAAAAAGAAACAAGTACATATCGAAAAAAGGGAAAGTTGTCCATCTACAAGCTTATTTGTTATGCTGTCTATAATTCGAGTATACAGGCATCCAAAGTCCATCAGGTGTCCTACCAGCATTGACAGCCTCTTCGAGATCCAAAGTTGAAAGCCAAAGGTAGCATTCACAATGGTTGTAATAGGTACGAGAGGTGAACTTGGCCTTAAAAACTTGGCGGAATCGAGTTGCTAGATTTCCATCCCTGAGTTTGTCAATTGCTCGAAAGCCTTCAACAATATTGCACGCAAACAACCCACGAGGCCACTGTTGCAGATCAGACATGTCAGCTTCTTGAGATGGTACCAGACTAGGCAAGTCGGAAGGAGTCACAGGAGTTGGTTGCCCAGATGATGACGAGGAACCACTAGTGATAAATAGAGAAGCCTCGGAGAGCACAGGAGTACCACAGAGAGATGATGATGCAGAACTTGAGGTGTTGGCAGATGCACTAGAGCTTGAAGAACCAGTTGATGAACCACCAGAGGATAACGAAGCTGGGGCCAGTGAGACTGCAGAGGCAGAACCGAGTGGTGTTGGAGATCCAAAGACGTAAGGGGCCCTAGCACATAAGAGAGGGACCGACATTGTAATAGGCGAAGAAAGCCGAGGGCGCTTTTGCTGGTGCTGGAGAGCTTCGTCTTCTGAAGCTTCGCCGAGTGCTTCAACGGCCTTCATCTTCTCAACCTTGACCCGAACACTCAGCCTCTCGTCCTTCATGTTGAGCCTAAAATGGGGAGATCGCTTGGTATAACGCTGAATGTACTTATCGATATCCGGAACGACGACACCAGTATGTCGGAGAAAACAATAGCTGTCCCGAGTGACAATAATTGCTGTAGGAGGCTCAATGCAGCTCCAGTGGCAGCAATCAATAACATAATGCTCCAGCTTCAACGTTGCAGGTTCTGGTCCATTGAATGAGGATAAAAAGCGTGAGGGTGACTTGTATGGATCCCATGATGGCCAGTCCCTGGAACCCTGAAGAGTGTGAATGCGTGGATCACTATCGTTGTCATACCAGCAAACAACAAAGAACTGGTGGTCAGCCAGCGATTGCTGCTTAGACTGGCGCTGAGGAGTAGCGATAGGAGGCGGAGTACTGCCAGGTGGTGACATCCAATCAGGATTAAGATGAGTTGTTTTCGGAGCTCGTCGAGGGCGCTTGGTGGAACGAGTGGGCAGAGAGGGTGTTGTAGTATCTGAAGGAGTTGTGAGATCAAGAACTGTAGCGCTCACTCGAGTAGTGATGGGCGTTGTGAGATCCAGAACAGTAGTGCTTGCTTGAGTAGTGATGGGCGTTGTGAGATCAAGAACCAGAGGCCTTGCTTGGGCAGCAGTGACAGGAGTCGCGAGATCGAGAACTGGCGTACTGGCTTGGACAGCAATGGGAGTTGTGAGATCGAGTATCTGAGGACTCGCTCGAGTAGCATCGGGTGTCGTTAGATCAAGAATCGGAGGACCCGCTCGAGTAGGAACAGGGGTCGTGAGGGCAACAGTCATATTCATCAGAGGTGTGGGAGGTGGGGTGACGCTAGGCAGGGATGGGGCATAATCCGACCTGGCTGTGGCGGGCAAGAGCGAGGGTGATATGTGAACAAGGTTTGGAGGAGGCGAGAAATATGACCGGATGGGAAGAGGATTGCGGAGATCCCGCATCGACTCCTGGTATGCCTCCTCCTCAGCCTGTTCTTCTCTGCGCTCTTCAGAAAGGGCACAAGCCTCTCTCTCAGCCTGTTCTCGAGCTTGTGCTTCGAACGCTCTGATGGTGTTGAGAGTGGGCGAGACAAGGGTGGGTATATGCTGGATATGCTCTGTCTTTGCACTATGCGGAGGTATAGAGCAGCCGCCGTTCTGAATTTGGCAGCACCGTCGACAAAGTCTGGACTTGCACTTGGCGTTACCAGGCTTGCCGCAAGATGGGTTCGAGCATGGCTGAGCTGGGGTACGCCCAGAAGCACGAGNGAGAGCAGCTCGAGCAGCTCGGTCTTCAGNGATAAGTGCCAGTGCAGTGGACCGATAGGCAGGAAATGGAAGGGTTGTCGATGAAGAGGACTCGGCAGCCGACGAAGCTGGTGTTCCTGCATGGGTGGGAACAACACCAACAGGCCAAAAGTAATGCCAGCCGACCTTGTTCTTAGGCCGGCAAGAATAGCACTTCAGCTAATTGTCAGTACGATAGACTAACAGCTGATAGCACCCTGGTTTGACGTACGTGGATGGACCAAGTACCAGGGTACTTTGACTTGGGCCCAGAAGGCTGGGCAAAACCCAGGAAGTTCCCGCATTCTCGGCACGTCTGGGGACTGTTGATGTCCCGCTGAGAGTCGTTATTCATCTTAGGACCGTTGAATATGACTCGAAATGCTCGAAGGCGGCGGGACAAGGGATAGACGTTGCGAAGCAAGCCGATGCGACGTGTCGCTCACGTGAACCCATGTGACTGCCACGGCTTCGGGTGGCAGTCCGGTGGCACATCGGATGGCAATCCGACCGTGGCAGTTTCCAATTCTCACATGTCCTCCGCTCTCCACAGTAACCTTGAAAATTTGGGCCCCGCACCTGAACCTCTGCTCGTGAGTATGTGCAAGCGTAGCACTCAAACACCGACTTTCACCCAAGTTTGAGGCGCTAATCGCTCATTAGAGATACCCTTCTGCGCCAGATCATGGTTGGAGCAGACCTTGGAGCAACCTCTCCAAGTTCTCGGCTTCCCCCAATAAAGAAGATACCCACAGAGTCTCTCGAATCCCTAAAAACTTCAGTCCACTATCTTCGCTTTATCTACAACCCCGAAGTTCGTGGCTCCCGACGACAGAAGAAAACACCTCATTCGATCCGCCCTCAGACCGTTGACAGCATCAAGGATCTCACATCTCTACAGGCTGCTTCTCTTGACCATCTTCGATTGGACACCTTCGAGCGCGCTTATGCCATCAGATGGCTCACCGCTCTCATTGCCGCTCTTCATGATCATCATGACGAAGAGACTACTCAAGGCGAAGCAGATCAAATACTCCGCAGTGCCGCTGCGTTGCTCGCAGTCTGTGCGGGAACTTCAGCTGCTGGCACCGTAGTCCGGGATTTCACTTTCTACCTGTCGCAGAATGAGGTTCATAAACCTGCAGACCCTATACCGATCTCAGTGACAATCACCGACTTACCACTGAACAACGACGATTTCGGCAGTGTTGGTGCTCAGACGTGGGGGGGAGCATGTGTGCTGTCGGAAATGTTGGTTGAGGATCCACGCATGTTTGGGCTCAGCACTAACCAACTGAACAATCAGGATATGTCCGCTTTCCGAGTGCTTGAGCTAGGAGCAGGAACTGGCCTCGTAAGCCTCACAGTAGCCAAGTTGTTGGATCGTATCGGACTAGGGATCTCGCGTCGCTTCGAAATTGTCGCTACTGACTATTATCCATCAGTCCTGACGAACCTGCAGTCGAACGCTCAAGCTAATATCTCGACGGATACGGGATCGCCTGTGTCGGTACTAACACACCCTCTAGATTGGTCAGGGTTTGGGGCGAAAGACACGAAACAGCCGCCCTTTGATCAACCATTTGACCTGGTTTTGGGCGCCGACATCGTCTACGAGCCTAAGCACGCTGCATGGATCCGCTCATGCCTCACGTACCTTCTACGCAGACCTTCAGCCACGTCGAGCCCGGGTTGTAATACCACTAATCCCTGCTTCCACCTTGTTCTTCCGCTTCGTGCCACGTTTACATTCGAATCAAGTACTATCGAGTCTGCGTTCATCGCAGAAGAGGATATCATGAGCAGTGATTGCCTGGGAGTCTTGGCGAAAGATACCCTGAGCTGCGATACAGAGACGGGAGAAGAAGTTGAATATGCATATTACAGGATTGGATGGGTAAAGTGATCTTGAATTCAGGAGTTGGGGGTCAATATGTTAGTACAAGCGGAAATCAAATGCTTAGATTTATTTTGGGTCCAGGGTGTATACTAGTATACAATATATGCGTAGCTGTGCTCGTGATGAGAGCGCATTAAATCAATGTATTCATACACTAGAAAACCGGAGGTAGGTGAAATTGTTGTCTTGTAGGTGCGAATGAGTTGGGTGATTAAGGAGTCATGCAAAAAATCGAGGGGACAGTTAAGAGAGATCAAGGAGCTGGACACGTTCATCACGAACGGCGAACAGAAGAATGTAGGAATGTCCTTCAGCTTTACGCTTCACCACCGCTTCACGGATCTGATTGGCGTATACAGAAGTCTGAGGTGAGAAAGCACTAGCTATAGGCTTCCATGCTTCTTCATCGCTGATCCATTTCGGGAGACGAATCATCGAATCAAAAACATCGGGAGGAACGTCCACCGCAATTGTTGGCATGCCGCTCTGCATCGAAGATCGCACCCCCATGGCGGTTCCAAAAGCTATGTGGCCTCGTTAGCCTACAGGTAAAGTTAGGCAAAGAATTGTAGGTACCTCGGTCAAGAAACAACTGTTTGACGGATTTGCGCTGCTTCTTAGCGTCGATCGGTAGAATGAGTTGCACATCAGATGGTATTGAGATGTCTCTGGACTGCGTAGCTCCACCAGAGATGCTATCCGCTAGAACGGGCGCGGCAGATGTAGCGAGATCTACACGTTTCTGTTCGGCAATCTGCTGCTGAAGCCAGCCGACGAGTTCTTGGCGTGACACTACACGTGGCGTCAGAAAAAGATGCATCTTTGCAGGAAGTGAACGAATGACGCACGTTCGTACTCCGTTCCTTTCAGAATACTTTTCACCTTGAAAGCAGCCTGGTCTCTTCTGGCATTCCTCGGTCTGGGATAGACAGCGAATCTGCGGACCCGCGTGGTGTTAACTGGAAGTTGTGATTAAATAATAACACCACTCACAGAATACCCTCTCGTGCACAAAGATCAACGTGACTCTCGTGAGTGTCGGCGCTGGTCAATCCAGATTCGTACATGATGTCCGCGCTGATATTGTGTTGCCACAAATACGCAACAGCCTCGAGTCGATCTTGCAGGTGTCCGGGATGGTGGGATAGGATATACACGTCACATCGTCTAGGACTCCAGAAGCCGAAAGAACGTTCTTCCTTAACGAAGTTCTTGACAGAGGTGCTTTGATATGTAGCGAGTGCTGCAGTGATCTTCTCCACCGCAATTTGTAGACCGGTGGCACAAACGGTATCGAGCTTTTGCTTGGTGGGAGAAAATCGGCCAATGAGGTGATCGTATCTACGATAGGAATAAGATATTGTCATAAACACAGCTTGACAACATACCGGCCTCCAGCAGCGAGAACGTCCATCTTCTTGTTCTTCTTCACGACCTCAAATATCACGCCATCTTTGAACATGGACTGATGGCTCCCAAGCATAAGGGGTTGGATATACACCGGTCTCAGAGCTCCTGCAGATGCGGCGAATCGGAGGGTATCTTGGATCTCAGCAATTAAGGGTCGTATGGGTGTTACGAGGGAGGACGATATCTTTTCCAGCCTTGAGACAACGTTCTCAATGTCCTCATCTGAAGCAACAACAGTCAGTACGGGAATGACGTGCAACTGATAGGTGAGCTCACCAACTTCAGACAAGATCTCCAATTCGTCCGTAATGCTCCGTAACAATCCCTTTCGCAACAGCAAAGCCCTCTTCTGCGATGACGAGCTTTTGGTCTGGTTGATAATCTCCACTACAGCGCTTCTATGGATATCGGGGATTCTATTCATCACGAGCTCAATAACTGCGACGTGTGTATGTTAATCAGCACACCACAATAGGCACAAGTTCTACTAGGGACGCACTCTTAGAATGAGACACGTGGATCTCGTAGCTTTGCGATAAATTAGGGAATGAGTTGAGGATATCATTGAAGACGGCTACAATCTCAGCTCCTGCCGCTGTCGGTCCTGAGACAAGGTCTTGAGTTATGATATCGAATACGGCAGCTTTCGTGGTTTTGGGATGCCCCGCGACTGGACTGTGAGAAAGGAATCATCCTCAGTGGACACGTCACAGAACACAGAGTGGGCGCCTAATCTTACCTTGGGCGAAAAGCATTCGTGATATGGAACCTCTTAATTCTCTTGATCCCTGTCCTAGCAGCCATCCTCGCGAACGGCACCAGTAGATTATTTGGCAAACTGACCAAATCACCACATCGATCAATGAAAGTCGCGTGGTTTTTCTGATCCTCCTGCAAGTCAACCACTGGCATCAAGAGGGGTGGTTCCATATCCATAGCTCCATGGAGTCGGAAGATTGCGGCGAGATGTTCCTGCACAGTAGAGTTGAGGGCAGCGTGCTGTTCGGGTGGGTCTGCTTGAGAATCATAGAGGAAGGAACGGGAAGGTTTGGGTGTCTGAGTGAAGAGGGAGGAAATGACAGCTTGGTGCCACGGGGAGTCTTGTTTGGCTGCATAGCGTGTCATTAGACATCAACTTGATGGTGGCTGTACTGAGAACGTACCCATAAGATTCAATGCACCCTTAAAGCTCTCGTCCTCCAGCTTAGGCGGCATGAGCGGGCTTTCAGAAAGCTCCAATGCTGATGGCCTGTTATTGGGGTCGTGCTGCAGCAATTGAGTAATGACTGATGAATCTGATGAGCTTGAAACTGTGACGGCCGAAGCCGAGACACATACTTTGTCGCTGCCTTGAAAGGTGAGGGTCCCAGGTAGCAGGGAAGAATATCCCTGGTTTTCGCAAATCCTCGATAACAGCAATACGTTCAGATCCTGTGGAGAACATATAGTTCATCTCGAAGAAGACAATCTGCGTCCAAGACGCGGGCGTTAGCTACATCATCACTGGAGAGATGGGAAAGACATTCACGTACACCCAGAGAGTACATATCAGCTTTTGAGTGATTCCTGGGTCCTTTCTTCCTCGACTGAACCTCAGGGGCGATATATAGCCTCGTGCCAACCTCTGCGTTGTGATCATCAGTGGATACTCGGAGGATTATCAAAAAGTGGAATCACCAAGAGTCAAATCAGCCTCGGGATAGATCGAGTGCCTCGTTACGTCCGAAGGGTCCACAGCGGCCAGGCTGGACGTGGCAAGCCCAAAATCTCCTACTTTACAGTCACCATTTGCATCTATTTTGCCGCGAACGTCAGATAGTCGTCAGTGGAAATTAAAATCTGTGGCTCACCGATGAAGATGTTGGTCAGCTTGATGTCTCGGTGCAGTATACCCAGAGTCGACATGTGCACTAACGCATCCACGATCTGACCAAACAGTCTCCACGCTTCATCCTCGGTGATTCCCTCGTCAATTCTCTGTAAATCAGACTGAATTAAAGAATTGCTGAAAACAAAATCTGTGCCTATCACTTACCTCTCGCAACGTCTGCCTCTCAACGAATTCCATTTGTATGTAGAGTGTCCTCGTAACATTTGGCATTGTATTCAACGCATACGGCATTTCCTTCCTCGCAACCAGTTCACCATTCCCTGCAACGGGCGTAGCAGTAATCGCCATCGGATGCACCGTACTTGTCACAGCATTCCCATCGCCATTGCCGTTTCTCCCACCAACGACCGTCCCAGCTCTCTTCCTTGACCCGCGACCATTTCGACCATGACTCGAATCAATACCAGCGGTAATGACACCCGTAACTGGATCTCTTCTGAACAAGCCCCCGAGTTCACTTTCTCCCGAGCCTGAACTGGAATTGGTATTGCCGCTCCTATTACTACCGCTTGAATCTTCCTCCTCCGTATCTTCCTCTTCGTCTTCGGTCGAACCACCAGGTGAAGCAGACCTATCGAAATGAATACTCGGAAACGAGCCCCTCGAAGCGTTAGAGATCTCGGTCGTGGTCGTGTGGTCATTGAAATCTGAAAAATCTTCGATACTGAAACCACCACCATTCGTTGGGAGATGTCGTTCTGACACTGTCGACGCTGAATTGTCGAGTCTATCTTGCGAGTCGTCTTCATCATCGTTCTCTTCATCGTCATCTGTATCAGCATCGAATCTCGGCCGGGAATATGCAGGGGAGTGTATATGGGCACGGGAAGTGAGAGGCGAAGGGGTCGTGACGCCATGGTTAAGACTGTCGTCGCTGCTACTGACACTAGCGCTTGGTGCAGCACTGGACGAAGGATTTGTATTCTCGCTTGTTTCGACCCAGGTGGTGAAGTATCGTACGATGAAACGATGAGAGAGACGTGATAGAGCGTTGACTTCTCGGAAGATCTTAGTATCGGACTGTTGTGTCTTGAGTCGAATCTTCTTCACCGCGTATATCCGGTTATCGATCTTATTGCGAGCTTTCACTACCGATCCGAATGCGCCTCTACCCTACGTCAATGTCAGGATAGGTGTCATTTTAGAGGTTTACGCGAAAGAGGAACTGACGAGTAATTCTAACTCCTCCCAATCCTCCTTCCACCTACTAGCCTGCCTAGTCTTCGGCGGCATCCTGAAGTACTCAATCTCAGGGCTTCCAATGAAATGACCATGTGCATGCCCTCCATATCCGTATCCTTGATGAGGGTACATCCGAGGAGTCGGAACAGGGGTCTTCGGATCAACCCAAGTCGGACTCCGAGATATTGCCACCGCACCCATCTGATCCCCTCCTACACCTCCTACAGCACCACCACCAACAAAGCCACCAAATCCTAAACCATCACCGCCACCCATTACACCACCAGCACCACCGCCGATAAGCATCGCTGACGACGTTGTTGAGTTCGCGTGAGTATTGTAACCGATAGTAACGTCGCTAGGTCTTCCTTTCGTGATTCCATGCGATTTGTAGCCTCTCCGAGATGCACCACTAGTGCTAGTACTGAGACTCGTACCAGTGTTGTGGACGGAATTTTCTGCAAGCTCGGCGAGAAGGGATATGCATGTGATATGGTTCTTCTTTGGCGGGGACAGCATGTTGAGGGCAATGTGTGCTAGACCTGGCGAGATGTTGGCTGTACGGATATGTCATGAAAGGTAAATTGTTAGTTCGTACTAAGAATGCGGAGAAAGAGGAATGGCGTACAATTTTGTAGAGCCTCGTGAACGTCATCAAACCGCTGCATGACATCGAACCCAAGCAACATCTGGAGAAACACGATTCCAACAGAATGGATATCCCTCCTCCTCGTATAAAGCAACGAACTCTCATTCTTCGCGTCATTCGATAACCTGAACAAAACCCCATTTGCGTTAGTATACCACTCCTTCGAAGTATATAGATCAAGAAAGAGATGGACACACCAAGCATCAGGAACATCCACGTCTTCATTCAAAGGTCCGATAGATCCGAAAGGGTTGGAGCGGTGCAGATCGAGTAACTGCGTGTGGTAAGATACTTTGCCAAGTTTGATGATCTTCGTCGCAGAGGAGGATGGTTGGGAAGCCCCTGAACTAGCAGACGGTGGGGCGAGGCCGACACATTTCGCGGAGATACCTACGGAAAGGGTGAATCAGCTACAGGAGTTGAAGAAGGAGGGAGATGGTAAAAATACCTCGATGAACGATCTCACGGAGATGTACAGCGTTGAGCGCGCCGAGAATTTGACTGAGGTATCCCTAACCACAACGTTATCAACATTGGTCAATACCTCAAAGGCGGGGAAGGAACGACACTCACAGAAGCCTTTTCCTCCCTAAGAGAATCACAATCCTCAAGAACATCCCACAACGTAACCCCAGGCATCCTCTCAGTCAAGATCATCAACTGAGGGGCACTAACACCATTATACACCGCAGGCGACACCGGTCTTCCGATAACCAATCCATGCCCATGCCCATTGTGAGCAAACAAGCTCGAACCATGATGGTGCGGGTGAACCAACTTCACCGCGAACACACTCACGAGGTTCGGGTGCCGAATGTGAGTCAGACGTTGGATTTCTTCTTGTAGGATGTTGAGCTTTTTACGACCTTGGGTGGTGGTGTAGTATGGCGCGTCGAACGTGATGGTGTAGAGTTCCAAGGGGAGGCTGGTGTTGATGTCGTCACAGATAGGATCAGCCATGTATACGGTTCCGAGGGCCTCTAAATATATCGAAGACGGAATAAGGATTGAGAGATCTGAGGGAGACAGATGTGATACATACCTTGTCGAGGATGGAATAATTTGACGCTAGAAAATCTAATACCGTCCACAATGATTTCCTTCCCAAACCTCTCGACAGGCGTATCTCCAGCAGCTAAAATCGGTAACCCCATTCCACCAGGCGTAAAGACTTCGGTGTTCGTACTACCAGTGCTAGTGGTACGAAGCATTAACATCGTATGTTGCTGCTGTTGATGGTGATGGAGCTGTTGCTGCTGGAGCTGTTGCTTGGTTTGTTCTGCACGAATCTGGGATTGTAGTTCTTCTTCCTCTTTGGCTTGTTGAAGGAGGAGTAAACGTTGCGCCTCGGCTTCTTTTTCTCTTCGTGCCTATTAGTGTGTGTGATGTCGGTGTTCGTACGTGAACGCGTGTACATCGTGGACATGCGGAGATCAGAGTAAGAAGGTAAAGCGAGGATATGTAAGTTTAAAAAAAGGTTGGTGACTGTGACACATACCCTTTCCTCGTCCATCGCACGTTGGTTCATTTGAAGAGCCAAAGAGCCGGTTACCTCTACCGGCGGTACAACATTCGCCGCGATCCATTCCTGTGCAAAATTGACGATCTAATCCAAACGATCGAGGCACGACGACGAAAGATATTATAAGCCCATGGCGATACACTTGCATAATTAGCCCAACGCACCTGGAATACCATCTCTGAGCCGCGACATTTTTGAGCTTCTCGTGTGATCGCTTGTGTGAGTTTGGTGACTTGGTCGGGTGTGATGCATTTCGTAGGTTTCTGGATAGCAAACGTGGGACATGCAAGGGTGGGGTATGTCTTAGGGAAGCTGTGGTAGAATAATATGTCAATTACAGTGCTGATAACGCGAGATTACTGGCACTACGCACCGAACGTTCAAGGAGAAAGCAACCTTGGGTGCATGTTCAGGATCAGGATGATGCACGCGTATGATGAACTCGGGTACCCGAGCGGCGCCCTATCACACGGGTTTGAGATTTCTCGAGATACATTACGGGAACATAGACAACGCACCTTCCAGGCTTTAGGAGGCGGACACTCGATGAAATCCTCCGCATAGATGCTCTGCAACGCCGTAATCTCCGATTGCTGCAACTCTTCAGTAGAGTCCATCTCTAAACTCTCAGTAATCTCTCAAGAATGTCGGATATGTCTTCGTAAAGTCGTCTGAGTATTTCTCCGTGCTTCGTTGCCGTGTTCGCCTGATGACCTCGCGGTACGACGACACAATGAAGAAAAACCGTTGCAAGAGGTACGTCAAGGATTTGTGATGAAAATGATAACTAGAGAAGGGGAAAGCCGCAATGGCCCTCGGCAACTCAAGTCTCCATGACGCGAGCTTCGACTATGGCGATATGGTCTGGTCAAGAAGAGGGTACGTGGTGGTTGTGAAGAAAGCCTTGTGAGCCGTTCAGGGGTGTTGTATTAATGGGGTACTGATGTAATTTCTAACCCTAGACTATGGTCTTGGACAATTATCCCCGAGATCCACGTTTGCGGACGACCGTTATCCACGAGGCTGCTGCGCATTATTCATCCCATATCTCTATTGACTGTGCTACGAGGCATCTTCATTGGCTTCATCAAAGATACCTACTCAGGCGACATCGCCGGGGGGCTTACTGGAATATTCGAGCGTTCTTCTCGCTGACTCGACTGATCTCCGAGTCGAAAGGGGCGCAGTGGCTGGTATTCATCTGGTCTCATGGATAATAGACACACGTTGAACGACATTCTACTGTTAACTGACATCTACGACGATTATGTCCGAAGCACCACTCAATTCATTTCGGTTTTCGACGGACGTAGCTCTGGCTCATCTCGACTCCGTGCACATCCCATGGTGTTTGATGTACCTAAATTATCTCGTCTCTGGAGAAGATGGGTTCTGAATCTGTATTTTACATGGTCGGAAAGGCATCGCTCTTTCCGAATTCAGCACTCATCTACACTAGGATGTTATACGGCGGTCAACCAAAACCCAGTCGAGTATAAGGCTCCTACTTATGATGATACCTCCTATCTCGGATTTCCAGAAATTACAAATTTACAACTGGAAGTTTCTTCAATAGCTGGGATAGTCTGATTGCCTACTACGTGATCTCGCAAAATCCGATTACAGATGAGGCACAAACTGCGTCCAAGGAGTGTCCTGAGAAAACCGCTCAGGAAGTCGAAGTAGCGTATGAAAAGACATGTAAAGTAATAGCACACGACACACAGCACATCCTAAAATGCTCAGACAAGCCGCCATACCGACGGTTAGCTCCAACCATTCCAACCCGTGGTATGAGTCAATTCTAGTCAAGGGGAGTAGGAAGAAGGGTTCACCAACGGTCCACAGAGCTGCTACCCTCCACAGAAGCTTTTCGTGTGGAGTAGTAAACATTGCAGACCATGAAATCATGAGAATGCCCCCAACTGTAGCTTGCGCTAATAGTAAGGGAAGGTAGGCGTTTTTATCGTTGTCCATGCGGTCTGCATAGAACATCGGGACACGCAATCTCCCGACTTGGTATTTGATAGCCAGATCTCGTCCTCTGACGTGCACCTTGGTGTCAACGTTCTCCATAGTCTTCCATGCTGAACGGACGATGCAGAGAAAGAAGAGGTAAATAAGAAATGGTGCGTCGAGTACCAGCCTCCGGCGAGGCCCGATCTCTTCCCGAACATCAGTGTAATTATGAATCTGGCCGGCAAGCCAGCTCATGGATGGCTTATGAGCCGGTTCCTCGCTTGTAGGCGGAGTAATCGAGATTTGCTGCTCTACGGGGAGGGCATTCGATTCACCTGAACTATCCTGATCATCGACGATCTCAATGACCGAAGCCGGTGGCATTACCGTCGGCCTGTTGGTAGTGGACGATTGTAGGTTGGAATTTTGATGTAGATTTGGGGAGTTCAAGTTATTGGAGGGGAGGGTGGTGGACTCCGGGGTCACTGAGTTGACCCCGGACCTAGTATCGGAGGAACTCGTATTAGGCTCCATAGAAGGATTTGGCGGAGGGTGGTCGAGAACTACTTCCTCTTTGGGTTCCCGCTTGACTCGGAATTCCAACCGTATTGGAGAAAGAACGCCTCTCGGCTTGCAATACCAAATCACCCATATGTACATGTTTACCATGACTATAGCCAGGGTAAACCACTCGAGTTCTGATACCGAAAGATGCGACGCCCAGCGACTGATGCATTGCGCCATAAAACCAAACTGTCTGGAGCATCAAAACCAGCATTGGGACTCCAGAGCTGCCGCTCGTTAGAACGAGGGCCTCCTCCGATATAAGTGGCACGTCAATCTCGCCATTCCCGATGGCCCCCAGTAAGCGGTCAAACGTCAACACTTTGACCGGCTTTCCTTGGCGGTACATCATGAAACCACCCATTTGAACGAAGAAACCATGCGTCATTGTCCAACCGGTCTTCACTTTCTCCTCGGAGTCAGTGATTGGAGGGCCGATAAACCATCTTTTGACAGACTCCATCACCGAAATCTCTGGATTGACTAGCGTAGAGTTTTCCTCAGTACAGCGAATGGGTAACTATTGGACTACCGTCAGTGAAAACTTCGATCCTATCTTTTAGAATGTATTCCAAGTATTGAAATAAAAGGCTTGCAGGTGCAATAAAATACCAATACTAGAAATCCAGATCAATATAAGTTAATACTCCGGCGTTGCAAGATTATTTTTGTAATATAATATGGCTGCAAGCATCTTGGGCTGAATAAAATCAAATATAATCCAATACTATTGTTCTGGGCTCAGTATATCTGCGCCACCAGAGTTCTAGCTCACATATCTTGAGACTGCCAGAATTTTAGTGAAATATATTGATGTATACTGATCCCGCAATTGTGCTGGTTACTTATATAGCAATATACTGAAGGTTGGAGCTAGAGAAAAAAAACTAGCACAGATTTGCTGCTTGTGAGCAGTACCTCGTGCCCATGCACACCCCTCATTCAGTTTGTTACCTTCTTTACAGACGGTCTAGTAGGCCTTCCTAGGCTAAATAGGGTAGACGAGGTGTTGGGGAGCATTGGGTCGGGGACCTCGGAAGGCCTAATAGCTCAATGGTAAAGCGTCCACTGCACTTCCAGGCAGTTGTGGGTTCGATTCCAGCGTAGTCTAGCTCATTAATGCAAATAATCATGATATGCTATCGTGTCCACATCTCTGAATCAAATTAAAGTAATTAGTGAAAGTTAATAGGACTTGAGAGCGGCAATACACCACAGAAAGCTCGAGTTGTATTTAAGTTTTTAACTGATATTGTATTGAGATTTTATTGAGATTTTATTGGAATATATTCAAATCTATTAGAATATATTGAATAAAAGCCTGGNTTTTCAATCTATTGCCTACAAGCCTTGCAGGTTCAATATATTGTGACCAATTAAAACATGGCAATACTTGTCAAAAAAGTTATTGCAGGTCTCTGCAAGAAATGTAGAGTATATATTGATATACATGACAGTATATTTAAGCGAGGTTTTTACTGATGTCAGGTCTTGATTTTTTGACGTCAATATGTATTCATATCGTTGAATGTCAGCGACATCATGACAACACCAAGGATGCTAGCCAGGCGAGATCGTACTTGTCACCTGATCTTCCAAGCCATGAGGCAGAAGAGCGGAGAGCACACAGCCTTTTGAAGTTGTCTAACTCAACTCAGAACCACTATGCCAGTCTTTTCAGATGCACGCAACACTCAAATTTCCAACTCTCAGTTCAATGACTACTCCGAGACTCTGAACATTAATTCTGGGAAAAGGTCTGGTGAGTGGGCTGGATCCGATCAAAGTGATCTACCTGTCCTAACTAGTGGTTCAGGAATGAAGAAGCTCCTTGAATACAGCATTGAAGAAGCAGCGCACGGCTCTGCTGCTCAATGGCCTCCTCCTCAATGTCATTCCAGTACAAGGGAGGAATACATTGAAGCACTCACAGTGTGGGGAAAGGGCACGGCTAGCAAGCCTTCCCAGATGATCATCTGGGTGAAAGGTCCAGCAGGTGTCAGAAAATCCACCATTGCCCAAACTTGTGCAGACCAACTTGATGATATGCTAGCTGGTGTGTTCTTTTTCTCCCAACTGAATTTTTGCAACTACCCAAACAAGTTCTTCACCACCCTTTCCCACCAGCTTGCCATGTGGTTCCCCATCTCTGGGTATGCTGATCTCATAGATGAAGCTGTACACCTTGACAACACCATTGTCGGGAAGACCTTAGTCGGACAGTTTCGTCATCTCTACAGTGATCCCTTCCACAAACTCAGTGATATGCAACAACCATTTCCCTCAAAGACTATTATTGTTGATGGACTAGACAAATGCAGTGGCAATGATTCCCAAACAGCCATCATCAACATCATTGTAAACTCTGTTGCATCTAAGTCTACCCCCTTTCGATGGCTCATTCTTAGCCGCCTCAAGCCCTATATTGTGGCTGCCTTTAACAATGCATCCCTTAGCCCGATTATTCATCAAATTGAACTCATCATATTGCCTGAGCTCAACCCAGAAATACATCACTTCTTTACAGGCAAGCTGACTGAAATTTGTACGAAGAGGGGCATTGAGAGTTCATGGCTGGCAGATAAGGACATCGCCACACTTGTTGACATCTCTGCTGGACTTTTCGCCCATTCTCACGCCCTTGCTCACTTTATTGATGATCCAGACTCAGAAGGGCCTCAGCACCAGCTCCAAGTGATACTCAGTCAAGCAGGCGAGATCAAACAGGCAGGGGAGAAACATCCACTTGCAGCATTAGATCTCTTTTATGACATCCTTGTTCTGAAGCGGATTCCCGAGACAAGGTGCCGAGCCATTCAACAGATTCTTCTCGTTTGCTCTATTGTGCTCCCAAATAAGGTGGATTATGATAGAAAAGCTGAACTAATCAGAAATGTTCTCAGAAAAACTGAGGACCAGTTTCTTGATTTGTGCTGGTCCCTTCACTCCGTTGCAATGCTTGATTCAAGTACTGCTGCCAAACTTCCCTTTTATCATGCCTCCTTCATGGATTTTATGGAGGATCAATGCTGATCAAAAGAAGAGTGCATTTGGTCTGACTCGGCTGTGACATCACTTCTCAATCAAGTCCGGCCATTGATGGAAAACACAACCATCAAAGTACAAGACTGATACCAGCCTTTGTGTGGGTCAAGCATTTTCATGGCAGATCATCACAGGCTGATCGAGAGTATTTTGGCCTGCCATAGCTCCTATTTTAAAGTGGCTTGTTCCGTGACCACTGACGGTCTGGCATATCTCAACAGACAGCCAGTTTCTTGCACTTTATGAGAGCCTTGTTCTTGTTTTTCTGAAAGCCATGGAGATGGTGCCTTTAACAGACAACCAACATATCATGTCTATTCAACAGTTTGACTTCAGAAGATTTGCTCTGGTAGCGTGGCGCATAGTTCCAGAAATTGATAGCAAACTCTGGCTGTCAAAGGTGGGATATTCATTCAACCTGGGATTGATTATGCTCATATCCACCGACATTTCACTAGTTCCAAAAAGTCGGCATTGGTCAGCCCATGAGAAGTACAAATCCAGTGACATTTCTTACGGAAGCACTGTCGACAGATTCTCGATATCAATCCTTTGTCCTTGGCAAGTCAGGGAAGGAGATTCGACTAGATACAAGGGTGGATGGCTTTCTGGAACTGCGCACTTACTCCAAGAAAGGCATAAGTAAGTACATGGAGGAGTTGTTTCTATGTACGTCGTGTTTTTCGATTTTTCTTGCTTTCACAGTTAAGATGTTTTCCCAGCGTCACAATTATAGCCCTCACAGTCTATATATTAGTCGGCCCTTCGAGCACCTGCAGAGCTTCTTATCCACTGTCCCGAAAGTTCAATTTGTCGCCAGTCAGATTTAAACTAAATGAATGTCAGATAGGGCATAGGCGTATTTTTCGTAAATGTGATACAGGGCGTGTTGACTTGTCGATGGAGTGTGTCCTATGACATCTATCATAAACATCATCCAGTCCTTCATTTGATCAATGATTAATGCTGAATGAGCCTCTTCCTACGGGTGTTTCCCTCCCCCGAGTTGCTCTATTACTTCGAACGAAGACACACTCGCACCATATGGCTCCAGTGGTACCGATCACAAGCCGTTCAAGGCGGTCATCTGGAATCTGGATCAAATGCTCAGTGGGAGTCGGAAAATCAGGCCTAGTTGCAGGCCGACAGTATTAAGGAGGTATAGATGCAGTTTCATTAATACCTAAGTAGCTTTGAGCTTATCGTGGATTCTCATAGATGTTCGAATTATTATGCCCTGGTACGTCTGCGCTACTTCGCGGGCACTTCCAGCAGAATGGGCTAGTACTGTTCTTACAGGTTACTTGACTCGTTACGGGACTTATAGAAAACAAGACGTTGTCTAGATGGATCCGAGATGGAGCTTGCTGTACAAAAGCTGGACTCGATTCGAGTTGACTGGCAACTTTTAAGTTGCTCTTTGTTACGCCAGCATAGCCGCTTGCCTTAATATCCGTTGCATTTAAGTCGGCCTGAATAACCAGTCTTCGGAGTGCTAGATTTTCGCATACCGCCACAGTCCAAATCAAGTTACGACCATCGACCGGTCTTGATGATACGTAAAAGCCGCTAGTACGTATCAAACATATTGAATATCGGCGAAGTACATAATAGTAATGGAAAATAAATCTGGCAAGTTCATTCTCAACCTCAACCACGTCATTGAGCATGGCTCATCCCTACGCATCCCGTAGCGGAGGATCTTCCTCGTTCCAACGCCCTTTTACAAATCCTAATTCTGGGAATGCACCGCTAGTGTTTTCGCTCCAGCGCCCTTTTACGGTTCCTAAGCCTAGGAATGCGCCGCAAGTGTCCGAGTCAAAGAAGAAGAAGCGCCATGCGATGAACAACGGAAGGAATGCAGCCAATGCTGCGTCGCGAGTTCCTGTTCCGGCACGCGCGTTTCCGAGGTTTAATGACTTGCCAATTGAGCTTCAGGAGGGTATTTTCAAGATTGCTGCACATGGAGCTTATGAGGAACGTGTGAGGGCTTTGATGGATGTTTCGCCGAAGGTTAAAGAATGGTATGTCACTAGAATTTATCAGACATTTGAGTAGTTCGAACTGACTATGTTTTGCTGCGTATAGGACCGAGCCATTCCTTTATACATTGATTGGTCTACCTTGTTGTTCGTCCGAAGACGACGAGATGCCGGCTAAGCGGGATCAAAGCAAGATACCGTTCTATCAAGCGCTGCTCGAAACGAAACCAAAAGAGTTCTTTGCGAAAAGCGTTAGACACCTCTACACTGATAGTAGAGGACAGGTACCTCATTATCAGGAAACAGAGCTCAGGCTGCTGGCTGTCTGCGGTAATCTTGAAGTTCTGGAGTGTTGGTCGAAAGGGCCGAACGAGGAGTTAACGGCAATGCTTATGACGACTATTTGGCCGAGGCTTAAAATGCTTGGGATCAATATCGATTTATTTCTACCCAAACACGACCATATCTTCGACTTTCCTCTGTTCCAAAATGTCACGCATTTGGATCTCAAGTCTGAAACTCCTCTCGTTCCGGCTGTGGCGTGGAAGAGCCTTAAATCTCTCTCGAATCTCACGCATATGCGTATCAACACGATGGAGGCGTTTAAATGGAACCAGAAGGACGAGGCTGCGGATCACGCGTACGCGATGGCGAACGAAGTCAGAGCATATCTGCCAACCAAGTTGAAACACTTCGTGATCTTGATACCGGTTGATGTCCTTTATAACATGTGGACAGAGATGAAGGTACATGGGGACGAGAAGAGGTGGAGGAGGGTGCAGAGTATTAGGTTGGGAAGGTTTAGTCAGAGGATTATGTTGGGTTGTGTGTTGGACCGGGATGTGGATATGTGGATGGAGAGCCACCATGATTTCGAGTATGATGCTCCGGATTATGAAGACCTTGGTGAGTTTGGTGAATCTTGGTTGTATACCACACCGATCATCTTTAATCCGACTCATCCGGTGGGGCGGTATGCGGTTGATGAGCGCTATCATGATTGGGTGGATGTCGGAAGCAAGAATTGTCCTGGGGCAAGATGGCAGGATGGGGATGTCAGTCAAGGGGACTCTGACTAGTTTCGATGATTAGTTAGTGGATTAGCATATTCGACTAGAGTAGAGTGTTTGTGCTCGAAAGGGGCACCCAAAAATAGACGTAATTGAGTGTCACGTGCGTCGGCTGCCGAGAATATGCGCGCGGAAAATTGAGAAGGCTCACATACCGCGACGACGATGTTGCCCCGCGCTGCCCGCCGTGTAGAGACAACTTTGCTGCTGTCTCGGCAGGCTCTGCCACGCCCACCCCTTCGACGCCGGCACCTTTGACGCTTGAGCAGCAACATATCACCGCTGTCGAGGGCATCGTGCCCACTCTTCAGAATATCGTGGCAACCGTTAACTTGGACTGTCGCCTTGATCTAAAGACGATTGCTCTACACGCCCGGAACGCCGAATATAACCCCAAGGTTGGTACATGAAATTTATTTCACTGAATGGCGAAATCGAACTACTCGATTTTTGCATGATCTAGCGTTTCGCAGCCGTCATCATGCGTATTCGTGATCCGAAGACTACCGCCCTCATCTTTGCATCGGGCAAGATGGTGGTAACGGGCGCGAAGTCCGAGGACGATTCGCGTCTGGCGTCGCGTAAATACGCGCGTATCGTGCAAAAATTGGGCTTCGACGCCAAGTTCTCCGAGTTTAAGATTCAAAACATCGTGGGTTCTTGTGATGTCAAGTTCCCTATCCGTCTGGAGGGTCTTGCATACAGCCACGGACAGTTCAGCAGCTACGAGCCAGAGGTACGTAACTAATTTGCGGTGCTATGACTGTGGCTGACGTCATCCTTTAGCTCTTCCCCGGTTTGATCTACCGTATGATTAAGCCTAAGGTTGTGCTGCTTATCTTCGTGTCGGGCAAGATTGTCTTAACTGGTGCCAAGGTGAGATAGAATTTCGATACTCAAAATCTTGTTCGGGTGCTTGTTAGCCCCGTTCACTGCGCGGCTAATACCCGCGTCATTCTATTATTGTACTCTTTTTCGTGGTCACTTGCTGACGCCGCTTCGTACGTTCAGGTGCGAGAGGAGATCTACACGGCGTTCAATACCATCTACACCGTGCTATGCGAGTTCCGCAAACCCTAAGGGGTTCTGCTCGTGCTCGTTTATCACATGATTCTTGGTCGCGCCCCTTGATTGACTCCTTCCTCGACATCACCCGCTTCTGTTTTTTGTTGAATTTTTTTCGCTGGGTACCATACTGTCTCGAGGTCAGGGATAGAGGTGACAAAAAGGTTACGACGTGTTCTGGTCATGACGTGATAGTAGTGCACGTCGCGTCGTCGACTCGTCTGGTTACCATGGTTGTTCTTGCATTTCGTTTTTCATTTCTCCTTTTCTTCCTCACACACATTCATGGACTCCCGATATCACGCATACATCCTCGTCGCACAATACATTAACATACATATAACATATATCAATGTACAAATATAGTCTTTTTTTTGCACCCTCCGGAATTTGAATCGTGTGAAGCCAAGAGTTTAACGCTCCTGACCGTAATAATATTTCATTTCAGACCATTATATCTCAACATGGAAATGCACTACTACTCAGGCACTCACTCCTCCCGCATCCACTGTTCTTCCCTTCGATAGCTGGCTATCGTTTTCTTGTTGCTTTCTGGTCGTCGCCTAACTACTTGGAACATGTATAACTTGACTGCTGTGCTCGCTGCACTCCGATTATCCCAAAGTCTCGTCAATCCTTCTCCCGGCGCAGCAAACGAGCTCAAGGCAGACCACGAATTCTCTGCCGCCAAGGGCTTACTCAAAGGGCATGTGCAGGACTGCGTCGTTGACCCCTATGATGTTCCCGTTCAGGCGCCAGCATTTCCGCAATTTGACCAAACTGAAGCAAACGTGCACCGTTATCGTCAACAGCAGGGGGTGAACCTTGGATCATGGTGCGCTATCATTTTGACGTACCTGGTACGACTAGTTGACCTTACTCCTCAGGTTCGTGCATGAACAGTGGATGACTCCATCGTTGTTTCGATGCGCCAAGGATCCCAAGGCTTCGGAGATTGATATCGCTGAAGGCTGGGGTGGTCGAGCTAGAGACGTCCTCGAACGACACTGGGATACATTCATCACTGCCCAAGACTTCAACTATCTAGCGAGTATTGGAATCAACACTGTCCGGATACCGATTGCCTGGTTCACTCTCGGACCTCAGTTCATGACTGGTACTCCTTTCGAGCCTTACGTCGAGGTGTACAAGAACGCGTGGCCGAGGCTGTTGCGTGCTATCAGCCAGGCAGCTGATGCCGGGATTGGGGTGTTGGTGGATATGCATGGTGCTCCTGGGAGTCAGAACGGTCAACAACATTCGGGGATATCGGATGGGCAGATTAACTTTTTTAATTCGTATGATTATCAGTGGAAGACGATTGAGGCGCTGAAGTTTCTTGTGCAGCAACTAGGACCGGTTACTAATGTGATTGGGATACAGCTGTTGAATGAGCCAACTGGGCACCCATCGTTGGAGAACTTCTGTGAGTGCGTCTCACTCAGAAGTTGGATTCATACACTGATAGGGTTTCTGGTAGATACTCAGGCGACGGATGCTATTCGCCAGTCGTCGTGGTATGGTCAACGTCTACCGGTTTACATCCATGATGGGTTCGATCTCAATCGCTTCGTGCCGTACATCAACAATCGTCAAGACTTCGTCGTACAAGACCATCACTCGTACTTTGTGTTTACTGACGATGACTCAAGGAAACCATCGACTCAACATACGCAGGACGTTAAAGGCGGGATTTCAAACGCGTTTTGGAATACTGCTGCTGGAGAACGTCGAAATCTCGTTATTGGAGAATGGTCGTGCGCCTTGACCGACGAAAGCTTGAAGAATCAGAAGGATAAGATCTTGGCCAGGAAAGAGTTCTGTACTGCTCAAATGCAGGTTTATTCCAACGTAACTGCTGGCTGGATGTTTTGGTGTTCGTATTCCGCTTTTTACTATCGCAAGCCGTCTCATCTGATCTGCTCTGCTTTTAGCCTTTAAAGATGAACAGTGCGACTTTGATCCGGGATGGTGCTTCCAACACGCTGTTGGCACCGTCTTGCCTTCTTCTTTCTTTTCGTATGGCGATATCGCGAATTTTTACCAGGTGCAAGACGTTTCGGCGAAGGCTAGGAGGATGGACTACCCGACTGACGGCGAAGCTGCATTGATTTTGGGGGATGGCGATCGTTACCCTCAGCTTGTAAATGGCGCATCAGCCGGTACTGGTCAACATCGCTTCGAAGCTATCTATCAAAGACAAGCCGCAGGCCCTGGTCAACCCTCACTTAATAACTCAGACTCTACAGCTGTGAACTCGACTGTTAATCGCAAGGGTGATGATCCCACTTCGCCTCGTAGGAAGGGTTTCGACGATGGATTCCAAACCGCCAAGGTCTTTGCAATCTATGGAGCATCTAAACTAGGTTTTACGGAACAATATGTGAATGAGGCACTCTGGATGGCACTCAGTCACGGTGCTGTGTCGAGCGGATCGGAGCAAGAGTATCGGACCGGATTTTGGCTTGGCCTTCATTATGGAGAATCAAAGATCATAGATGCAATTAGATCGACTTAAGACTCAGCGAATACATTGAGCCGTCTCCTTCGATCAAATGTGACGACGTGTGATATCATTGTACAAACGGTGAAGTACACGAAATAGTTCTGTTAGGCAGTTAAGTCCGTAGTCCGTAAATATCCGTGTCAAATAAACCCGATAATTGTCCGTGTATGTTATCTGATATTAGTGGATCACCTGTGAGAGGATTATGGTGAATTGTGGTCCCACTCCATTATTTCAGAGTACTCACAATCCACAATTGGAAGCAGCGATCTTCACCGCGTTAACATTGACCCTACCGAACGAAACAGCTTGGTTGTTGGTGAGGGTGTTCATCGCAGCTTGAGCAACGTTGAATCCCTTGCTTCCAACATCGATACCAGTGACTGTAATGCTCTTTGATTTCCCCTGGCCATTGACGTATGTCACATTCCAGCAAGTACCACAGCTGGCAGAATTCCACTCGGTAATGTCGGGAATACCACCAATGTTGGGGAAGGTAGGCAGGCTACCGAAAGTCTTGAATCCACGGTTCTCGAGACCGTTGGAACCATCAGAGCAAGCGACGGTGTCCATGCTACCGCTCTTGTTGTCGTAAACGCTATCCCAGCTGAGGGTGGTCGAGACGGCGAAAGCGGCGGCGGGGAGGACGAGGAGGGTAGCGAGGAACTTCATAGTGAGGTGTTGTGGAGTGAGAAACGGATTGTGAGGGCTGGTTTGGGAGATCTGGTGAATACGACCTGATGATTTTACTCTCGAGGAAAATACAGGCTTTTATAGAGCAAAAGATGCCTGGAACCCGGTAGAATCGAACCGAGGGAACATGCAAATGCAGCCAAAATGAGTTCTTGGAAGACATCGGCGCGGTGAACAGTCGCCGTAAAACACTCGAGGATTCTAGTCAGCTGATACAGAAGAACGGGGCGTCATCTTCTGTCGGTCAAAATCAATAGAGTCGCAGACAAGATCTTTTGCTCCGAGTTTACTTTTGTGGGCAGCTTGCGGGGGATAGTAGACCGTTAGGTAAAGATCTACCGCCAGAAAGAACCCACTTCCACGAGGGTATGGGAAAAGCGGTGACTTTGGAAGTTCGAGTTGTTGCTACCGGTTTGTTCGGTTAGTGCTGAATGGGCATTGGGGAGATAGTGAGTTCTAGTGATCGCTGTACGCCACGATGATAGAAGGCGTCGAGGAGTTCTAGGTATCGTCGAGGAACCTGGATTCGGATGTTTTGGGATTGTTGAGGGCTCTAGGCTCCCAAATCACTGCTAGTGCCAAGTGTTTACAAACAAAGATATACTCGATATCGTTGGATCCAGAGAAGCAGAGAAGCGGGTCTCGAGGCCTCGAGGCCTCGCCTCCGTCTACGGCGGCTATTCTCAGGTTGGGTTCCTGAAGCGGACATGATCTCACAGGTAAGAGACGAATTTGAATTCGATGCCCGACGGCCCAGTATTTGCTGCTGTTTGGTGATCAATTGATCAGTTTAGCGAGATCGCTTAGAACGTCAACGCAACCTCGTAATATACCTTGTCCTCTAGCTCTGATTCAGCTTTTTCGAGCATTATCTCCCCTCTCGCGTTCTCGAGAATGTGTCAAAATAGCTTTTCTCGTACTCTCATGTCTGTCACCAAATCTCGTACTGATATTGTACGATGACACTCGTGAACGTCGGGCTCTCTGGTTAACAGTATCTCAATCTACCGATGCGCTCGACACAATTACTTATGTGAACTGTGCTATTACCGCCGTACTCTGTACCCCGATTATCTGGGCGTATCTCGATCTTGTGCAAGAAAATGATGACTCTCGGAACTCCTCGATTGGACGGCCTTGCCGCAGTGCCCGGAAAGCTCGTGTGAGCATACCTAGCATTGCTCGTACCTTACCTACTGGAGCAATCTTTTCATTTCGTGTTCGTATAACAATATGGTGGCGGGTTACGATCTGCATATCTGGGCTTAGTAGTACTCTGACGTCGATTGTGCCTCAAGCCATACAGTTGCATCGCCGCTGGCTACTTTTTCAACCTGAAGTTTCGCTATTGGCTCAGGGCACATTGGACAGTACACATATTTAGATATGTTCATGGGTGTGAAGTACGTTGTCTCCTTGGTGGTGATACTATTTGATCGGGCTTCACTACGGCTATGGCCTTGGATCGCAATAGTCTTCATTAAAGATTCAGCGACCAGCCTTACCCTTGTGGGCCATGCGCAAATACATCCATTCTTCAGGCCTGGTGGCTCTACTTAGTGAAACTGCCATTTGGACAGATTAAGAGTTTGAACAAACGACACGGCTCAGGGCTTAGACCATGGTAGTGTACACCAGAAGATGGTAACTACTATTCAGGATTGGCGTGAAGTGAATGTGCTGATGGGTGATAAATTGTACAAATGATGTACTCGATGAGTTGCTAAGTCCATAGTCCGTAATGATAGAAGTCCATGTCAATATGCCCGACAAAGATAGTCCTTTATGATACTTGTTACTGGCTAGTAGCTCACCTGGACAGCCGCGCAATCAGTTTTTATTCTGAGCAATGAATATCAGATACTCACAAGCCACACTCTGAGGAAGCAATTTGCACTGCGTTGACGTTAACTCTACCGAGCTGATCAGCTTGGTTCTTAGTCAAAGTGTTCATCGCAGCCTTAGCAACGTTGAAAGCACCCCTCCCAGCATCAATACCAAGGACTTTGATGCTCATAGAAGCACCTTGGCCATTGATATATGTTACATTCCAGCAAGTGCCACAGCTGGCAGAATTCCACTCGGCAATGGCGGGAATACCACCAATGTTGGGGAAGTTGGGCAAGCTGCCGAAGGTCGAGTAGCCACGGTTGATGAGGCCATTGGAACCATCAGAGCAAGCAACGCCGTTAAGACTAGTAGCGCCGTTGTCGTAGACATCGTCCCAGCTAAGGGTAGTCGAAATGGCAAAGGCGGCGGCAGGGAGAGCTAGGAGAGCAGCGAAGAACTTCATGGTGATTGTTTGTGGTGATTAAATGTGAGAGGGTAGTTTCTAGTTTGAATGACCTGGTGAAGGCGGGTTGATGCTTTCCCTGCTGAGGCATACACTGGCTTTATAGGACGAAAATACTTGGGTCTCGGTAACCTCGAAACGAACAAGCTCACAAAGTGTGACCAAAAGTCGGCTTCGGAAGACGTTGGCGCGGGGAATAGTCGCCGTAAAACGCTCGAGGTATGCAGGCGTATGTAAAGCATCTGATAAAGAAGACATGCCGAAGCAAGCGCTATCTTCGGTCAAGTAAAATACTAGAAGGGTGGGCAAAAGTCCTTCGGTTCCAAATTTGGAATAGTGGGCGTGTAGCGGACGAGAGGTTACGGTCGGCTGTAGATCATTCTCCAAGACAGAAATGGC
>JANIEX010000474.1:0-24730 GCA_027627405.1 Leucocoprinus birnbaumii | reverse complement strand
AGCCGTCCGCTAAGACTAACAAGTAAGCTGAGAATCGAGCGAGCAATTCGATGNTGCTTGGTCTCTATAATATTATTTCCTAGTGCAAATCNGACACCTTTCGAACGTGCTAGCTTTGGCTNTTTCTGATACAGTGCGGCGACGNGTGACAAGGGTTTGAGATTAGATTAGAGATTAGATTAGNATCATTCCGGAATATCCTCGGAGATTGATAAGCCCCTATATATGAGTCGGTTTACACGTCGCTCTCAGTAAAACGCTCGTCCTNACGCTCAACCAACCGCCGCAAAGTATGTCTCAANGCTCTTTAACTNACAGTNTTAACNGNTTCNCTAGTGTCTCCTGATATACCGAAGCTTGTCCTGCACCATGGCTCATCTGCACTGGCCATNTGCCAAGCTCCAGTTGTTCCCCCTGCCCCCCACACTNGACTANTCACANACTGAATACACCATCCGAGCCGCACCAGGGACAGATCTCTGGCGCAAACCACCCGCAGTTGACATCGACAACTGTCCAACCCTCTTAATCAATGTTCCCATCGATCTTCATCAATTCCATACCGCTCGTGTCACAGTTTCAGCGGATTGGAACACCCTATATGATCAGGGAGGTCTAGCCCTCTTCATACCCGATGAAGATACCAAAAAATTCTTGAAGACAGGTGTTGAGTTCGCTTTNGGAGCACCTCATGTTGGTACTGTGGCTGCGAGTAGATGGGCAGATTGGTCACTNGTTCCGACAGCTGCACAGGGGAAAGTCACAATTCAGGTTGAACGTGAGATTGACAAGAATGGANAGAGGACGTCTAGTTTATGGGTCTACCTGATCGACCCTGAAACTGGTAATAAGTCGGGGATTCGAGAGGTAACGTGGTGGTTCAGACATGATATGGCGGACAACGATCAGGCGCAGCAGGTTCTGCTNGTGGGATTGTACGCTGCGAGACCGACCGCTCCNAGTGAAGCTGGTNGGGAGAAGGAGGAGCTTGNGGTCAAGTTTGAGGACTTTAAGGTTACTCTCTTCGGCGACGAATGAGGTGGAACGATCTGGCCCGACTAGAATAGAGCTCATATATATCGTTTGAAGACTACCCCGAATCATTCTNTTGAATAGTTTCACCTCTCAAATTCCACGAAAAAAATAACATTAAGTGGCTCATTTCTAGCCACATAAAGACCTTTTCCTGTATTTCACTCACTGCATAAAANACNACCGCTCAATNACCATCGATTTCCGATTTTCGCTCNTTTTCTGTCAGCACTNTGTGACTCCTGGCGCCATATAACCTCANCAGTCAAGAAGTTTCCACTGGGCGATCTCCTTCCCCTTCNGGAACAACGCATGAATTACACAGGTTCATCNGTANTACATAGCAGCTCATGCAAAGTCAAGAATTAGACACTTCCATCAAATGGTCCATTGCAGTCGGATGGANCATNGGCGAAGAAAGATCTGNACATGGAATAGTGCACGCTGCANCGGTATTGTGTCTTGTTGNTAGCTGCAGTAATGCAACGCNCCTTAATCTCCTNGGAGTAATTCAATTACACTAGTGCTCCTACAAACTGTCTGCATAGTNAGTCCTGGCGTCTCTCAAGCNTTCATNGACCAATCAATTCCCGAATCAGCGAATNCATCAGGAAACTCCAGATCNCTGNTCCANACTTNTTCGGGCTNAATCTGANACGAAAAGTGCAGAATCAGCGCTAGGAGTACNATTAGNAGCAAAATTTGAGTCTTGAANGAAGTTNCTNCNAGNTTTAAANTNTTCAAAGTCCTNTGAAGAGNTATGGGCTGAGCTCTGGGCCNNGCAGGATCGATTTAGGTCTTCCAATTACAACAGGGTAACAATCTGGTCATCTTGNAGGNAGTNCTCGNGATTTCAAAGATATGCTAGCACCCGATTTCAAGNCAGAAGNCCCATACGACACAAGGAAACCNCAAAGNAACCNCATGTATACCTCATCTCAGTCGACCCAAGTTCCAGGTTCATGCCTGAAGCTTGAAGCNCNANCNATTNATCGTTTAAGCGGCTCAAACATTTGAGACANTCACTCTGCGCAGTCNATGTCCACAATATGTACAAAANTGGNCATTGTGACGCCTCTNGAACCCAGGTANNTGAGCNTCTTTGGCCTTTTTGGGATGCTTCCTATTGTCTATGATCCCGAGCAACCTCGATCGTTCTATTGGGCATGAGGTATCTNATCAAGCNTGGTGTGAGTGGAAAGCAAAATGGGGNTTTCANTGAGGTGTNACCAGAACANNGGGTTCNNAACATNNAATCAAACGNGGGCANATGCATTCACTGCTGGGTGGTNNGGAAAAGAACCCTCAAATCTTGCGTCCCCAAACCCTCAACCGNTTTCTATGNTCAGCCCTAAATTCATCGGTTTATTCGACCGACCANGTCGTCGTCTATGAATATTTGTCCTGAAGTTCGGGAAGTAATTTCTTGNANCAGAGAGTTTGCTAATCNCAAGACCTCCACGAGGGGAGATGACGGAGCCTCNAGGTGTANNTTNTCTAGGCTAATACGATGAATTCGCTCGATCATCTGAACCTACTGATCCCCGTNGAGAACACTCNAAATTCGATATTAGTTTTAAATACGAGCNAGGCGTCTTCCAGGAAAGGTCGTCTCAACAAATTGATTGCGCACTTCTATTCAACGTTCTATCAACAACCTCGTCAGACTGCGGCCTAAATTTACTACGAAATGGAAAGCCACTGATAGTCACTGTCTGACACAGATACCAACAAGAGGCCACCCGAACGCACAATAGCTACGCGGTTGGAATACAACGATCGGAAAANTTTCTCCAGGAGGAACTTCTATTCATGTTACAGCGAGACCCGAGGACCAACAGGNCTAGTAGCGAGAGTACAGTGTTCTATACAAGAAAAGGAANAATCTCATCGGTCCGNCCGTATCCGTGGGTGATTCATGTGTCTACCACATGCATTGTTTCTCCTTCTAAGTACTGCGTTGTTCTANGGTGCACAATCATGTTGCTCGTCNTCTCCATGGTTGCNAAGAACTAGAACTGCTTCCCTGACGTGATTGGGCTATGCCCCATGGAGAGTTTACTCCCAGCACCGTTGAGAAAGACGTCCGAGAACCTTCGATGGTCGGGTTGTNGACGGCCTNGCGTGTCGCTAATTTAAACAAGTAATTATGTGCTCTAATCTTCGTGAACTATTTGTAAATTAAGTATATACACATNCATAAATCNGGAGATNAGACAGGNCGTGTTACCATTTCCATCTCCTCTTGGTCGAGTTATAATCCCCGAACTCCCAATTAAAGCAATCCTTGTCAAGCATGTCAGTAATCTCGCTCTTGAACAAGGAGATGTGACTTACGACACAAACACCATCTTCACCCTCAATCTCAACTGCTTTCCGGGGTCTCGGTACGAAGCCTTCAACCCCCTCATTGCCCTCATCATCCTTCCAATCAATTCCAAGAACATCCTCTATAACAACTTTAATAACATGATTCCCCAGCGCGACTCCCCAGTTGAGTTGACCGACAGTATCGTATCGTATCACTTCGCCCAAATGACATCTCGATTCCATTGCATATCCGCCCAACGCACATAAGGAGGTGACTCCATTGCACGTGCCCATCGCGATAGGCTGCAAAACAAGGTATCAGTTATGTATACAAGAGAAACAGAAATAGTAACGAGTCCTACATCAGCCGTGTGATATACATGCGTTACGTGTTGGAGTGATGGCTGAAGGAACGGGGATCAGCCAGTGGCTATCGCAATCATAGAACAGATTCGACTGACTGGGGTAGGGAGGTGTAGTCTTCGAGCGGCCATAACTTCCCCTGGAGCTTCAAACGCTACAACCGGGGCTCCAAACGTAAGGCCAATGAGCGAGGCTAGTGCACCTCCGAGCGAATGTCCTATACGGTATGCAATTAGAGATAGCCTAATCTGGAAAGTTAGGCTGAACCTACCAATGACCCAAATATTAGAATCAGGATACATATAGGTGACGTTATTATAGAGATTCTGAGCAGGGAGGTTAGAATACTTAACAGGGAGGAATAGAAAGGACACACAGTGCCGATAGGATAGAATAAGGTTTCCTCCTGCAACGCGTCCTGGACACACGTCTGATCACAGCGATAACCCCCATCCCAGCAATCGCAGACCGGACTCCAGGTCGGGCCAACACGCGCACAACAGCACGAGAACAGCAAATTGTCGTTCAGCTTGTCTTTCTTTACTGTTGGACCGCCGCCTCCTGCTATCCAAGGACCAGACGTGCCTTTAACGGTCACAACGACGGTGGAATTATCATCGGTGGCAAATATATGTCCGCGAAATCCATCGTCTTCTGGATCCCAGCCGAAAGGAAACGTCTGTTTGACTGGTTAAGCTGGTGAAGAGAAGATTGCTATGGGGCTTCATACCTGATTCCAGCGTTGGCCGAGATCATACCATGCTTTATCTCCGACCTCGAAGTACGAGTTGGAGGTCATCTTTGCCAGGTTCAGCAATACCTCTTTATTACTGACGTCCGGACCTTCGACTTGATCATCCGACCAGTCCAAGGCGATGGACTCACCATACACCCGCGAACGCTGACGCGCTGCTTGGAAGGAGAGGGCAGAGGTCCGGGGAATAGATAGTCGTCTAGTTGAGAGTATCTTCAAATTGAAAGAATCATGACCCAGGGCGTGTATTTGTTCTGGACTTCTGACGTCAGCGAAAAGGATATCATTGGAAGTTGTGGCTGCATGTATATGTCGTAAGTTAAATATCAAGGGGGTATTCACGGGGGTTTGCTGTAGCCGCCATATAAAAGAGGATATTAGAGCATAGAGAGCTGAGGGTAGATCTAGGTGCATCGTGGTTATTGACAAGAACATTGAGCTGGGGCAGGCCAAGCCCGCCAGTCGGTTGCAGTGACGTGACTCCGACGTGACTGAGCGCATCGTCTAAGAGTCACGTGATAAGAAATGATGTGTCACTTTCGGCCCGACAATATGCCATCAGTGCTGAAATTGAAGTAACCCCGCGTTAGGTATCCAAGATTTATTACGACGAAGTCAAAGCCCTCCTTGCCAAGCCAATCTGCCACACTCTAACGCCCGAGTTATCTCCCCTAGCTTGTGAGAACATGAGATAGCTATCCTGCATAATTCAGAGGTTGACCTCTGCCACTTCTATGGACCCCATTCGAGCAACGTCATGTAGGCCTTTTCAGTTCTTTCAATGCCTTTTGTTATCTATAACGTTGCTCTATAGATGTTGGCCTCGTAATTTATTCATATGACTGGATTGTGAAGCTGGAAGTCGAATGCCAATTTCTTTGGAGACGGTGAAGTAAAATTGAACTTGCACTCCTGTTTTATCTCACATCAATAGCAGTCACTCCTTGGTACGATCAAGCCCAGCGCAGATACTGTACATACTCACCCGATATACCCCCTTCCTTTGCCATGCGTCAGTACCTCAGTAACGACCTCCTTATTGCAGGGCGCCTAGCCCATTTATTTACGCATTCCACAGGGGCAACATTGCGTACATGGAACGTAGTTGGAGAGATCCACCAGTGACGCACTGCCAGAATTGGATGTTCTTCTCAACAGCCACTGTCGCATGGTTGTATGGTCTACTACTATCCATCCTGATGTTAAGAGTCTATGCCCTCTTTCGACTCGACACCCGAATTATTCTAGCATTAGCGGTGATGATATGCTTCAAAGTCATCAACCTCGTTATTTGCTGGTTCATGTACCTTCCCAGCACACGATTCTCGCCAACATGCAGACCTTTCATTGACCACCCTGAGGGAATGCTCATCTTCACGTATGTTTTGCACACTCGTCAAGTCCTGATGTTCTACATTCTTAGCGAGGCTTGCTAGGGTCGTTGAAGTCGTTATACAAGGGATCCCCGTCTACCTCACTTTATCTCGCTGCGCTCAAATTGAGAGTGCGACACACGCAAAGAAGATCATCAGTCTCACCATTAATCTACGCCGCCAGGGAATGCTCTGTTGGTCCAGCATTACCCGTGCGTAATTCTATGCCCAAGCTCGAGCTTTTACTGATCTCATTTCCTTCAGTATTCTCTTCTTTAGTCATAGTTTTTATGGCTCAAGCACGCGATGTACCAAGCCTATTCCCCCACATTTCGTACCCGTGAGTTCTTAGCATCTCAAAATCTGCGCTTATCTCTTATCCATCATGATAGACTCTTCGTCACTCTACTTTCAGCTGTGGTGAGTGATTGACAATCGTGTGTCTCCTAGTCCATGTCAATGAACCTAATGCTTCCGTTAGAACTGTCGACTACTCCTGCAGAAGCAAGAGCCCTCATCAGGCACCACGGATGACAATAATTTCTCTGTGCCTTCCTTCGTTCTCGACTCATACGACTCGCCGTGGGATGCTTCCTGTTCAAATATCAGCGCTAACAACAGCTTTCCCCCCATCGACCCTCAAAGGACACTCCAGGACCACTAGATTCTGCGAAGACATTATACCCGAGGTAGCTTACTCTACCTCACCCACAGAAACCATCATTCGTCAGCCTCTTCACCACTCGCATTTCGCTGTTGGAGGAATCGCAAAGGATGCTAGTCTCGCCATGGTCAAGACGCACGATGTCACCGGGATAAAGTGTTTAATCGATATTTATTGATCAACACGACCCGCTATGCCAATCCATTCATGATTCAGATAATAATCTGGACTATTTTAAATCGGCCGCTCAGTAGACGGAAGCCGATAATTGCACCTCGAAAGCGCAAAACATTCATGCAGGTTGCTTGCTTACACGCCCTCGTGATATGTACGTCCGGCTGAAAAATCTCTGGCATCACATCTTCCATTACACCGCACACAATTTCGGGCTGCAAACATGGAGACTGTCGGCCGCCGGATCTGTAAAAATGACCGTGGACCTTTCCAGAAAGCAGTATGTAAACTATAACGCCCGCCTGACGTGGACTGGCCCCGCTTTCACTAGCACCTGACTGACACCATCGTCAAGTCCAGTCTCAGGGTCGTAACTAGATATCATATCCACTCCACTGGGCTCTCTCGATCATTACGACAATGTTGCGACGTCCAGCACTAATGAAATATATTGCTGAGGTAATTCCAAGTTGTTAGCTGGCGGGTCGGTATCGACATGCTGTTGACTACGCTTGCTTCGTCCCTTTCTTACCTGCTAGACTGACTATGAATGCAATTTTCACTGTAACCTGTAAGTGTCGTCTGTAAACTCGATTGAGCTGCTCTCTTTCTGACGCAATGGTTATCAGATATATCAATCGTAATCTACTTCTGGGATTGGATCAATGACCTGAGGGCTGAATATAATTTTGTCTGGAGGCAAGTAGGTTTCTCCAGCGCATCCTATCTCTATTTCCATATCTAATACATACCATTCCGTTCAGCCGGGGGCTCCGAGAAATACGAAATGCTCAAGTTCTATATCTCCTCACCCGATGCTCTGCACTTCTCTGCCACGGGTATTTATATCCATCGGAGATAGATATGACTTTCTACGACCTTTCTGACCCGAGGCCTGCAGGGCCAACCTCGCGCTCCTTCACTACCTAGAAAAACCCTCATCTTCAACACCACCCATACTTATATGCCAATCCTGGGTTTTCCTCATTGTCGTATCCCTCGGCATCAACTTTGGTCTTTTACTCGTAAACCTTATGCTCAGAGCTTACGCCCTCTACGAGCTTGATTCTCGAATCCTCTTCACGCTGGTCTTCTTACTGGTGTTCAAACTATGCAATGTTTTGATTTGCTGGTTCGTTTTGATACCGAGGCTAACGTTCAATGCCGTCTGTGCACCGACCAACGCTCGTCCTATGAGAATTGGTATCTTCATGTACGTTTTCCAGATGACAGTCATTTACTCTGTCAACTAATGACTGGGAATCCGACCTCTAGCGGTGTCGAGCTGCTCATGCAAGGTATACCCATATACCTCACGTTCAGGCGGGGGGCCAAGATAAAGCAACAAACGAGGAAGAAGAAGATTATGTCACTCATTGCGTATCTGCGTCGCGATGGTGTTCTTTCCTGGGCCGCTGTCTCAAGTGAGAATAATCATCATCTTTATATGTTGATTTTCATGAGTTAATTTTCGCTTTAGTGTACTGTATATCTTTTCTCTCCATCGCATTTGGGACGCGTAACATTGTTGACGTCCTCATGCGTATCTCGTATCCGTGAGTAAGACTGTGTCTAGTGCTCTGCTGTCTTTAATCTTTCATCCTAGGATTTTCATCACTTTCATGTCATCTCTGGTATGATTTGTCTTTCTAGCTAACCTTGGATCATCTCTAGTTATTGATATCACAGGGATGCCATCTCCTACTACACATGGACCGACGCAACGCTGGAACAACAGCCGAATCCTCTGTTTCTGCCTCCGTTTCCTTCGAGTTAGATACCCTCGACGAAACCTGGGACGCACGGTCAGTCGATGGAGACACAGCAACCGAATGTCAGGTAAACCCAATCAACTCTGAACCGCCGCCAAATGTCGTTCGGGACGTATACCCAGGCACCAGTTAGACTAGTTTCTTTCTTTTTCTCTACGACCGTGCGAGCCCTGGTCCTGGACATTCGCATATTGGTTAGAATCTCCTTAGAAATACCAAGTGAAACACACGGAGCATTGTATATATATAACGGACATAGACGGATGTCATTACGAGACTAGAAGTAGAAATGCATAATTTCGTACATTTAAGCTTTATCTATATCAGCGGCCGACGCGCTAAGTGTCGGCAACCTGGTTGCCTCCCACATCTAGATGCTTGAACGAGGAGACAAAAATCAGCGAACTCTGGGTATGGAAGGAGGAACACTCAAAATCTTGTTGAGCAATCTGTGCGCTAACTTGAGTTGGATTTGAAGGTGCTTTCACGATTCTATACTGTCTCTTGAGCTTCTGGGTTACGACCGTGTATCGCGATGATGGAGTTGACTATCCTTGATTTGTCTCCGAGTTCTGGTAAAGGTGAGACTGACATCTCTAAGCCCTTTTCTAGTCTTCACACTCGCTACTCCGCGACAAAAAGCTAGAGCAGCAAGTAGGGAAGNAGACAAAAGCCTAGGGAGCAGCAAATCAAACCTCGAAGGCTGAGCAAACATTGTTTGGATCAGATATCTTCGAGACGGTTTTAATACTGACGCGACTTACATGAGAATCCGGTTGTTCGGCGTTAGAGCCCAAGGATGAATCGCACCGAGTTCAATCGAGACGAAGAATTCGTGAATAGAATACGAGCAATGCTGAGTATACAGAGAAACAATATGACATGGGCAAACAGTTTGAACTTTGGCACAGTCGAGAGAGAAAGCTGATAAGAGAGACAGAAAAGGTGAGTAGACATCAAAGCAAGATTCAAAAGTAGTCTAATAATACATATCCAGTGGCAAGATGGCGCGAATGACGAGTTTCTACGCAACCGATTTTCAATAATGCGAATCAGAAGGTGAAAAAGTAAACAAAACAAGCACCTGAACTTCAAGAGAACCCTACTATTCCCATATTCTCCACAAGATCGTCCACAAGATCCTCCTTATCATCTACGCCACGCATTTCAACATCGGGTATATCTACACTATCAGGTATCGTTCTATCATCTTCATTTGAATCAGTATATTCCACTTCATCAGCAGAGATCGCTCTCCGAGAAAGCGGGGAAGTCCTCTTTCGGAACGATGAACCAGCTCGACCGCTAGGGTTATAAAGTGGTTCCTGTCGATCCATAAGCATCTTCGCAAGCAGCTGCTGGGAGTTATTTATGCGTAACCGCTTCGGCGTTGGTCCCTTCGGAGGAAGCTGCGAATCGACCTTCATGTCATCGTCGGTATCCATCGGCGCCGAAAGGGGTGGCGGTGAAGGCGACTTGGGGACAAGTTTCGTCTTGCCAGACGCGTCCTTCTCGATTTTCCATCCCTGTTCGGCGAGTTTCAAACGCAACAAAGTTGCAGTCGCGCGAACCTTTTCCTTCAATCTCCTCGACTTCCATCTCGCACTCATGAGCTTATTCCATGCTTCGTCGACTTGTTTGCTATGACTATGATTACTCCTCGCTATACTTCTGACCACACGTTCCTCCTCTTCTACTATGCCTTCCATCCACCTCGCTGCTGCCTCTCTCTCTTTCGCTCGTTTCATCACACTACAAATATGTTTCAGTTCCTCGTTTCCGCCGATTTGCGAAGCTACGGCATTCATATCCAGTGTATCGCATGGCTCCGGACTCAGGGATCGTCGACTTGAGCTCGCATCAGGCGCTAAATCGTCTTCGAAGAAAAGTTGAGTACGAGGAAGGGGTAATGGAAGTTTATCTGATGAGAGTTTGGGAGATGCTAAATCTGCGGGTATTAGATCCTCATCAATATCTGCACCGGGCAGGGATATGAGACCCAGGGAATCGGGAGGTGAAAACATAGGGGTATCGTCCGTTGTATCTTGTGAGTCGGGTGAGGAAAGGGCCGGTGGCGCAGAAAGATCATCTTCAGGTAGTTCTGCATACAAAGGACGACGCGAGGGTGAGGGTGGCGGCTCCAGGTCAGCCAGAGATTCCGGGAAATCCAGGTCAGAATCCCAGAGATCGTCCAATTCTGGAAGACTACTGTTACGTATCGAAGGGGAAAAGGTGGGAGGAAACATAGTAGAGACTGGGAGTTGTTCTGTCTCTTGTTCTGCCAGTTCATCCTGTGCCGTCGGCCAAGGCTCGTGGCGGTTATTCGTAGGCGCTTGAGCCACAAAAGGAAGATCAGCCTCAGGATTACCCGAAGAAAAAGAATGTGATGGTGAATGATTATCTTCCGAATCGATCAGGTCCAACTCCGCTTGAGCAATAGCTTTTGGGGATTCAAACAACCTTTGCGAGAAAAGGGGCTGATCGAAACCCGTCAGGAGAGGGAATCCATTACCGGTGTCTGAGGACTCCAGCTTGGCTAGATCTCGGTCCTGAGGGGAATATCCATCGCGGTGAAATAAGAACGGTAAGCCGTCCCCGTGCTTTTCTCGAGGCGATAGAGAAATGCGATGCGCAATGGGAAAGTTGTGTGAAAACCACTCAGTGGCATTAGGTGACACTGGTGATAGGGGAGGCGGTGATTGCAGGGTGCTACAGCTGCTTCGGCTGCTTGGAGGGGACGTATCAAAGAGCGGCGAAACCGAATAGGGAATATTTTCCTGATCAGGTAGGTCATGTGCAACGCTAAAGGGCGACGAGAGATAGCCCTCGTTCTCACCCTCGGTGGCCGGTAGAGAGGTCGTAGAGGTCGGGATTGTTAGTGGGGGTGAAAGAGGTGCTTGTGTCCTAATAAATGAATGCGACATGACTAGTGGCGAGTCAAGAATTCCGCCAAAATGACACGAGGCAATGCCTGAGTAGCCTTGACGGCGCTTCACAGTATCCAGATCGATGAGAGGCGGAAGAGAGCAGTAGTTTCCGGGCTGCTGAAAATCTAGAGGTGGCGATGGGTAGTTGCTCAGGTTACTGGGCTCAGCTGGTATTTCGCTGAGAAAGAAAGGATGTTGAGGAGAGCACGGGTTTTGGTAAAAGGCTGTAGGTGATGATGAGACCAAAGATTGTGCTTCCGTAGAGACCGGGTAGCCCGACGGGCAATGTTCACCAAGAGATTGGTCCGATGGTTCTGATCTGCGAGGAAAATGTGTGGGAGCAGCGTTTGGGGAGAACATGATGTGCTGTCGAGCTGCAGCGAATGCTCCGATCTATATATAAGTATACGTGAGTCACAGTTCCAGGCAGTATGAGCCAGAACATACGTATGCAGGTCTAGTTTGGGGCCATAGCAGGTGCAGTGAGTAGAGTTGAACGTTGTACTGCTCCGACCTGTCATCGAGCGCCATCCTCGTATACGATCGGCTTAGTAAGCGCATCAAAACACAGCCTTCCTCCCTGCTTCTCAGGCTTTTTCCCAACACCGTGACAAGCACTGGCCTCGAGGCGGCCTCGTGCGCACCTTCCATCAGATTCTTGTCATCGTGCTTTGACCCAGATTTGCCTCGGCCCACTTTTAAAAACAAAGCCCAGAAACTTCTCCAGTCGCCTCGATAACTGCACACACAATACCCTCCCGCAAAACAGCAAAACCAAAATTAGGACAAGTTGACATCGCGCGAGCGGAGATTGGAGCTCAGCTTATGAGCATTTTCAACTTACGTAGTGCAACATGTCATTCAGAGACGTTCTCAGGGTCATGTATAAATGCAGGGTAATTGTGATGGTGATCGAAATCCGGCACAAGTGGGAGCAGAGCGTCACCGGTTGTGGAGATGTTTGCCGTTAGCTAACAGTAAGAACAACACGAGCTGTTTTACAGTTGAATGTAACTCTTGTCATGAAGACAAGTGTTTCCAGAAACCATACCCGTGAATATTACACGTGTCGATTTGTTTGAATTGTAGTGAGGACGTTGTGTACATTATTCCACTGGCGTTTTGTTGAAGCCTCTGAGTGCCCTTCTCGGTGATATCTGAGTTTTATATGTTGGTTGCAATGATCGTTCAGATCGCAGTTGCATCAAGGTTGCAGCTAGGAACGACACCCATTCAAGTGGACTCTGCAGTGGAGAACCCGACATCACAATATTTCCTCATCGGTTCGCCATACTGAATCGTCAACCATAAGAATCTATGTATCCCAGTTAGCCCGTGAGCAAGCCTGCGAGGTTAGTAATCAACACTCACCCAAATCCAATCCAAGCCAATAGAGCTGCTGCAACATTGGTCACCAGGACACCGTACTTCTCAACCATCGGCATAATTCCCGCGACAGCAACTGCAAGAAACACGGATCGCGTACCGCTACACAGAACACGGTCTCAGTAATCAGCGGGCCCGGTAAGAGATATAACCGGACTTACTTGTTGGCTGCTATTCCCTCTGAGCTACGTGAGTGCAGGACATCGACAATATACGCTGCCGAAGGACCAAGGACCAGCTCCAACTGATTGGACAATTAGCGCAAGACCATGCTACTCAAATCGGAACGTACCCCAAACCCGTTTATAAACAAGCAAAAGAAGACAAGAGCTAGTCCAACTGGTCCCTCCACATACTCATTAAAAATACCTGTGAACACCATCGAGAGAGGAACAAGGAATGCGGCGCCGATGAGAGTAGCCCGTAGTCGATCTTCGGGGTACCAAACGCCACCCCTAGCTTTTCTACGGCGGATCACTATGCTATCAGACAAGCGCCCCGAGATAGGTGCACCAACTGAATTATGTTTATGAGATTTCTGACTGCGGCCGAGTTATCACTTAACACTCACTCATTTCTCCAATTCCTCCAGGAATTGCGCACGCTCCCAGAAGAGCATCATTTCGTATATTGTATTTTTTACCCTGTTAGCTGTATTAGCCCCTATTATATGAAACCTTGACCAGCATGCGACTTACAACTGTGTAGGCGATCGGCACCATCAAGACTGATACCAGACTCGGTGAGTACCACTGGATGCCGAATCACAAGAAAACTCACCAAAGAACGTCATAGCAATTGCGAAACCTGATATCATCTGTAAACGGATCCATTATCAGCGAGGCAGGTCGGAAAGCTATCCTCGTAAGCTTACTGACAATAGTCACAATGTTTGGGGCTCTCAACAGTCCCAATGGAGACAACGGATTAACAAAATACTGAGTCCATCTAATTTTAGCTCCACCTTCTGCTTGTCGACGGAGTTTGTCGATGCCTCGAGTGCCAGGATGACTCGTCTCAGGGAAAAACACCCAGATAATTCCGAAGGCAATGAGACCCAAAATACCAATGATCAATTGCATGTGCCTCCAGGATGCATACTGGGCCGCTATTCCTGTATTCCAATCATTCCAGTGTCACTACCATGCGTCGTTACAGAAGAACCACCCAAAACACTTACCACCAGCGACAGGTGCTAACGAAGGTCCCATTAGGATAGCCTACATAAGTAATCAATACAACCATCACAACCTTCGATCAGTAATCATCATCAAGTTTAATTATACAGCCCACTCACCGCAAGAAAAATCCCTATAGCCGTTCCTCTCTCCTCAAGCTTGTAAATGTCACCAATCACACCAGCGCCGATGGAGAATCCCGGAGATGCACCGGCTGCTTGGAATGTACGAAAGAAGAACAGTTCACCAACGGTGCGAGAACAGCCGACTCCGACTGAGCCGGCGATAAGGAGAGGAAGGGCAGACAAATAGATACAGCGACGGCCATCTAGAATGGATAAAGGATGAGTGATGCCGATGTTGTGAGAGATCGGGCTTACAAAATGTGGAATATGATGCAGCGGTCATTGAACCTATTGACATGGCGAGAATGGAGATACTAACAGTAAGTCTGTAAGCTGAGTTAGGGGTATGCTGAAACTTCGAAGAGAGACAATTACTGTACCCTATTATCTGAGGTGTAGATTCGAAATCTCTGACCATTTGAGGAATCGAAGGGTATATCGTTGCAGACACAAACACTTGATAAGCAGCCTATCAGAAACACTCTTCAGCCTGAAACTGAACTGGTCTGCTTACATGGCATCAGTCCACACCACGACACAATTGCTACTAAAGTCCTCTTTTGACGAAGCGTGAATCGATCGTATACGAGCTCATGTTTCTTCATTCCATTGTATTCGTGACCCCCATCATCATGGAGCAATGGCGTTTCCTCCGACATCGACATGATAAGAGAAAGCGTTTGTTCAGATGATTCTTCGTGACCGGGACGTAAAGCAGAAGAAGACCCGTGCGGGGATGAGGTTCAGTTATGGGTTTCGTATGCGGTGAAAGGAGAACAATAAAAAGTCGGTCGTAAATCGCTGCCGTTGCTTAGAGACGTCGAGATAAGGGCATTAGCTCACCGTACTAGAGCCCTTAATACTTCAGCTTTTCCCTTCGGGTCAAAGTGATTTGAGAATGCGTTGATTTTGCGAACAGACAGCCGGCGGAAGAGATGTCAAGCGAGTCAGATAGGAGTCTGTCACGAAATAGAGGCGTCGAGACAAGCTAACTGAGAGCGCGGGGCTGCACCACGGAGGGCGACTGAAGTCCAGCAACGAGCAGGAAGACCTCGAGGGCGCTGGTGAAGAGGGTAAATCGAATGAAATACAAATCATCGTTCGAGTCATGACAGCATTTTCTCGAAATTTGTCATAATCATGCGTTATCGTTACATACTTCCGAATGGCCAGGAGTTAGGCGCATTAACCTCTTCCCATACACCATTACGAATGTATAAATGAACTTTTTCGAGAAACTAGTGACGGACTGTCAGGCCCAGATACCCGAGACGCTAGCTCAACAAAGGAATCTCTGGAAGGAAGGTTCTCGTCGCCGCAACACATGACAGCGATTCATGAAGGATGCTTGACAAATCAGTATGGGTTTATATACTTTCCGTCCCGCCCATCAACCGGCCGCTTCGTCACGAGCTTCGGGAATTCTTCGGCAGAACGGTGGCGGCGGCTCGCAATTCGAAATTGGCTGGATAAGGATCAGTTGATCAATATTGCTGTTGGCATAGTAATAAAGATAGGGGTTCGAACCTTCGAGGTGGAAGTTTTCGGAATGAACTGAGTCCCATAAAAGAGAAGACTTCTCGTCCAACCTAAATCCTGTATTTTCTAGTAGCTATTCCGGAGTCTAATACCGCTCTACGATTGCGGATTGGGACCGAAAAACACGGAGGGGATTGTTCAGGTTGCTTCGCCTTGACGAGGTTCAGTCTACCCCCCCAATGGCAAATGCACTTTGAGCCAAGATAGCTTAGGCTAACCACGGACTCGGCTTGATGCTGCAGACCGTCCGCCGGATGGGCCATGAGATATTATTCTCAAAACAACCAGTAGAACCATAACCGACGGCTGATGCTTTCTTTGGAATGTAGCTCAGAGTTCCGCCGAGTCGGAGAAGCTGTCAGCACCTCGGGAATTCGAAGGATACATCTTGAGCTCTCAGTCCCTCACTTCTCAAGCTAGGGGCAAAGATGATTATCGCTCCCGTTTTGACAACAGATGCCGGCGGCGCGAAGACGCAATGTTCAACAAGGGCGGGAGATATGTTTATCACACCAACTTTGCTATACCACAAAGCACTGGATTGTGGTTCCGAAGGCGTTAAGCATTGAACTTGGTCACTGACATTCAACCGAGTGGGCTCAGGTAAAGCCGTGAGTTCGTACTAAGCGAGAGACTATTCTACAATATCGGGGTTACGCTCCATACATTATTAGTCCGAAGTCCATCATCAAAAGGTGCTTTCAATATGTTGTAGTCCAATCAGACTTGATCATCTCAGCAGCTTTCTCTGCAATCACATAAACAGGAACTTGCAAGTGGCCAGCCGGGACGAAAGGCTACACAAGATCAGCAAACGTTCTAGGTTCTGATCCATTGGAAGGAAGACATACCATCACCGAGGCATCTACAACCCTCAGGCCTGTGACCCCTTTGACGCGGAGATCCGAGTTTACTACGCCATATTGTGCATCGTCTGCAGACATGGCACATGTTCCACAGGCGTGCGACGAGGGGATCGAATTTTGGCGAAGGAACTCATCCAAATCATTATCAGTCGTCGTATTCGCTGGTGGTTGGACAGATTCAATGATGAAGTCGCTCCAAGCTGGTGCTGAGAAGAATCGCTGAGAGGCCTTGAGACTTTCACGGAAGGTAAAGATATCGAAGTCAGATGCCAGAAGGTTCATGTCAATTATGGGAGGATCAAAGGGATTTGTGCTATTGATAGTGACAGTTCCACCTGAGAGGGATATTGATGATGTGATTCAGGAGAGTTCATGATGAAGGCAAACTCACGGGATGTGGGCGTGAGGAAGGTGATTCCCATGCTCACAAAAGTTCCGTTGGAAGGTGAGTTCAGTCCTCCGTTGTCCTGCAGGGTTATCAAAATCAACGCTTTCCGCTGTTCGGAATTATGAGGTCACTTACGAGCGGGGTCAGCTCCATGTGGGGTGTATTTGGACCGGCGGCAGGGTCTACGTTGGTTTCAAAGATCGTAGAGTTATCTGGCAATCGAAGAAAAGCGATGTGATTTGAAGCCGTGGGGCTCATAGTATAAGGACCAGTACGATTCTGCTGCCATTCCTCCAATGCAGCAGTGGTGTTGAGACTATCGGACATGATTAGTCTAATTTTGCAAAGCCGCAGCAGATTCAATTACTAACGGAGGTTTAGAAGAGTTTGTCGACCAGACTGGCGTTATGTAGGGCTGATCCGTAAAGTTTTTGCCAACACTTGGAAGTGAATGCAACGCTGTAATCCCGAGGCTCTGTAAATCCGCGACATCGCCGATTCCCGAGTGCAGCAGGATCTGCGGGCTGTTGATAGCACCAGCGGAAAGGATCACCTCCTTGCTCGCGGTTAGCTGGGCGAGAGAGCCTGGCCGATGGATCTGAAAATCCGCTCAGGGAGCAAAAGGCATTACTTACTTGCGTCTTTTCCCAGTTCAACAATCCTGAAGTCTTTGGTGCCACTCGAGGCGGGAAGCACACGGGTTACCCTGGTGTTGACGAGAACGTGTAGATTTGATCGCTGCAAATACTGGGGAGCGAGGTAGGCCGTAGCCGCGCTACTTCTGGCGCCATTTTTCACGCTGCCCTGATACCACGCTGAATTACATCATAAGTATTGTGATTCACTGACTCAGACTGATCTATGAACGAACCTAGGCCGATTGGAGTACCGGAGTTGTAATCAATGATATAGGGAAACTCGTCCAACTCTTGTGTCGTTTGAATGACGCGGGAGTCAAGTTCAGTTGGGTAGCCCGGAAGGGATGCCCCGACTATCCCATGGAAGCCGTGGATAGCAGGGTCGAACTCTCCTGTTTGATTGTGTCGATCTGCAGGCTCGCTCCAATGTTCGTTCTTCCCTGAAAGTCAGCAATCGAAGTCCTGACGGGGCCGATGCATTTTACCTTTAACATCACAGGCAAGACGTTCTGCCAGGACCAACTCGGGTCCTCCGTGACGTTTGCCCATCGATCCCAGTCTTCAATAGTTCCACGAGACCAGAACATGGAGTCTGCCTGGACATCAGAGATCAGATTCATGGAGAAGTATTAGGAATCTGACTGTGTGCGCTGCATCCCCCGAGGATATAGCCTCTTAAATATGGCAATGACCGCTGTCCCATGGTCGGCTGAGGGATAGTTGTGTAGTTCCACTCATAAGGGCCTGAGAACATTTCGAGCATAAGCCCTGGAACCTTTGCGGGCAGTACATCTTCATTCCTAAACTACAGTGAACATGGAGGATGGGTTATTCGTGTGTTCAACTCACGACGGTCCTGCTTCTACAAGTAGAACTTGAAACTGGGAGTTCTGGGACAAACGATTTGCAACTGCTGGACCGGCTGTCCCGCCTATCGCAACCATGGTGAAGATCTAATTTTGTGGGGAGTACAGTTGAATAACCTACCACCGACAACGATGAAGTCGTAGTTTGTCGTTGGAAGGTCTGAGATGTCAGAGTAGATGCCGCCGAGAGCCGCAGAAAAAGCTGTTGCCAGCGTAAGTTGAAGAAGCAGTTGGCGAGACATGATGTCGCTTGAATCACAAAGCCCGTCCACGACACCCTTTATACGTTCACGGTTACTCAACGGCTAACGTTTCTTTATTCCGTGTGGCTCGCGATACTGCCATATGATCAACCCTGAGGACCCTGCAATGTTCTGGGGAAGAGGATGGAGAAGCCATCGGAGGAGGAATAGGCACCCAAAAAGGTGCACCCACAGGAGTCGAGTCGCTGTGTCGGATATCATTCGTGCCCGCATGACTAGATGATCTTGGGAAAATTCGCTGCAACAATTGAGATGGAAAATTAGTAATGAGGACCTATATCGGCGATGTTGCTGAAAAAGTTGACTCCCTGAAGGACTTAAAGACGTCAGAATTTATCAAGTCATTGCCTCAGTGCTTGCTGACCTTTGTCGTCTCATACGGGGCTCCCTGACTGTTGTGCGCTCCGATAAAGGGGATTTCTCCGTGTTCATGTGTTCCTTCATTACTATTTGTGTACCTCGCTGTCCTCACAACAATGCAACAAGCTTGCTTACCATGCCATCAGGTCACCCCCAGTCGACTATTGGAGCTTCTGGTCCTTGAGTTCAAGTGAGAACGTGACGTTTAAAAAAAAGAATCGAAGCTCACGATGGATTATACTGGCTTGGCGGAAGGGTCTTGTTCCTGAGGAAGACCATGGGTCCGTCCTTGCGATATCGGGGAAGGTGAAGAGCAAAATCGAGTTGAAAAATAATCAACCCGTGGGGGATTTTGATTGATTGAGACGGCACACCAGTGAGGGGCCATGATGTTTAATGCAAATGATTGATCGACCAAAGCACGATACTGTAGTTTACATTCCTTGATCTGCTGATATGGTATTCACAAAGATCGTCGTATTGGGCAAAGGGGTATCGGTGCCGTCATGACCGGCGTGAGGGTTATGGCGAGTCCAGGAGATCGGGATTCGGCATCAAGCAACGAGATGCTATCGCCGTAGCCGCAAGAGTCGGGTCAACTTGCTAGGTTGTTTAGCCCATCAAGCACATTACAGTACACAAACTTCACCGTGTCATTAATTGTTACAAGAAAGCTATTCTTCTATCTTCCGGGGCATTTGTTCCAGAATTCAGCAGAGTTTGTCGAAGTCTCTAAGCGGTCACGGTGGTCGTTGGGACCATCATGAGAGGCGCTCGCTTGATTGGGGTCCGTGACGGACCCTGAAAACTTTGCCGCTTATTGCCGGGTTCTCTGGATCCCGAGTGGCGTTCGCTACATCCTTCTCTCTCACTCGACTCCCACTGCAACGACGGCTCGGTAGAAGTGTCAGAGCCGATGGATACTTCAATATGCATTGCATGTATCCATGTATCCTCGACGTCGTCGAAATCCCATTGAATTTCGACGTATAACGTACGCCTCCCCTTGCGAAATTCGGAGCGCCGACCAATAGCAAGACTAGAACGCCGCGACGTTAATTAGTCAATTCGCAACAGCAGATTCCCACCCCGCGGCACTGCTGGGACGACTGTATTCGCCGAAAGAGAACTTTACAGCCATGGAGATTGTTCATCGTCTGTGTGAAGCTCTCGTTACTATCCATGCTTCGCTATAAGTAGCTCTCAATTTCGGCGCTGACCGTGCAAGACTCAGCATGATTCTTTGGTTCACTACAGTTGGCGGGACAAGTCTACCCCATCCCCAATTGATTGACAATGGTTTACTGCAGGTTAGCTGTAAGTCAACTTAAGGTTTGCCAACCTCTCCAAGATTTGCCTAGGCCGCCCTTGTCCAAATCTGGTTAGAGTATTCTCGTCATCATCACCCCCGTCTACTACCACAGCTATCCTTCGTGGCTTTCTTTGAACGTGTTCAGTCACCTCCGATGTCTCCCATGGCCTCCATGCTCAAACTCGTCACCCTCTTGTTGTTGTCTTGCTCTGTTGTCCTTGCATCATGGCCTTCCTGTAACTGTGCTTGTACGAAAATCTTCCACAGCATATTGGTGTTCTGTTTATTTCTTAATTTCTTCCAGCTGTCCAGTACTCGGGTGCGGACGTTGAAGCGGCAATAGTCCAAGGAAACAAGACCAACCCATCTCCCGTGTTTGGAGGGTGAGTGCATCCATTGACCTTGTATAGCTACTCCAGACACCATTTGCATCCTCCAGTCGTGGCTACCCCCATCGCTTTGGTAACAGAGAGGGCGTCAAGTTGCCATACTGCGACTCGAAGGAATATGTTGAATATCCTTTGAAGCAAGGAAGAGCCTACACAGGCGGTCCACCAGGTGCTGATCGAGTCATCTACTCTACCAAGAACGCCTTCTGTGGTATGTCATTCTTATTAGATATCACGAAGGCTTTACTTGACGCTGTCCCCTCTAGGGTGTATCACTCATACTGGTGCTGCGCAACGTAACGGCTTTGTTGCCTGCGACGTCAAGCAATGATTGAATACATCGATGTAGAGGAGGACGAGCCGGCGGTGTTGCCTGTTATCCAGTGTATAGTCATTTGCGGCCATACCAGTTTACTAGTTCTGGACGTGATTTGTTAGGAGAGCTTCATAGTACGACCAATTACATACGTAATGCCATGGCCGAGGCCAATGAAAATTCTTTGATGTGAACTTAGCCTGCAAGTGAAGCTTGTGGGTCCAATTATTAGTTGGATGAGCTAGGACTGATCAAAGTCCTGCCGACTGCGGCCACTCCTAAATATTATGCAGTTGCGCGGTTGGGTCGGATGTTGCCGAGTCTTCCTACACGAGGGCAAAGTTAGGTCAGCGTGCCAGTAAAAATCGGACTAGCAGGCGCCGACTTGCGATAGGCAGGTGACTGTCCTGACACAGCTCGATCCTTGTTCATCTCTGGTAACGAGTCCGGAATAATTAGCATATATCGGCCGACCGGAAGTTCTTTCAGCAAATATTTGAATCAGCAACCTGTTTGAGGCAAGCACAATTTGAAGTACTTAAATCCTTACTAACACAGTGTCAACTTTCCTCAAACACGTGAAAGTCCCATGAACTGCCGCCACATAAATTGAAAAAATAAAATACATAGTCAAATTTCTCTTCGGCCGAACTCAAGTTCCCATTCGTCGAACCTGAACCAGAACCGAAGATGACAACGCCAACTCGAAAAATTTCCCTGTCTAATTAGTCCAGAGAAAGCTCGCCGCGTTGATCTAGGCCCTAGTCAAATCCTGTTCGGACGAATAAAAATTATTGAGCTCCTAACAAACGTCCTGGTTACACTGCTTTGAGGCAGCAAAGGCGTATTATGTGTATTTTCTTGAAATACGTCGCGTTCATCCTGCACTTACACGTGTTAGTACTCGACTACGGGCTTGCATTCAACCAAAGAACACTCTGACCAACAGTGTGTAAAAAGCGTCCTTTTTTGTGCCCTAATAATCTCTACTATCACTCGATTGAAGTAGAATTTTCGTTCCGTCTTGTCGTATATTGAGCGGCACTGCGATACCTTAATGGAGTTTATTTGATGGTCCACCGAACTCGATATAAACCAGTGGATCAAAATCCGTTATTTTCAGAAAACACGAGGCCTTCCTAGAACTCCTTCTACGGACACAAGAGCACCGCAGTATGCCCGTCGTTTAAAAGATATTCTAGTCGTTCATTTACGGCTCGTGCGACCGTCTCTGAGGAGTGCAATACCGGGGCTACTTACTAGTAAGGGATCTTCTACTACTCTATAACTTGATGCTATTCAGCAACAGCAAGCGTTTATCACCGCTTTCGAGCATACTCGACGACCCTTTTTCCAAGTGAGGATGCCACGAGGCAGGGTGTCGGGTGGAATGAATACATATAAGGCGCTGCGATAGACATTAAGAATGCGTCATCGCAGCCTCCAGCGCCACGGACTTCTGTGGGAGGTTGTCAGTGAAATGATCGTGGTCCCTTCATCAAGCCGTTGACTCGACGTTGTGCAGTGCCAGGAGGAGATTAAATGCTCTCATGGATATTACAGCGTCACACTGGCCCTAATTGAGTACACACAATGAGCGACTGGTACAGTATCTTCAACTATCGATCCTCATCGCTCTGAGCGGCACCCTCGGCTGGCTTTCCAGGCTGCACCTTCTTTGATAGGAAGAGGCAAGCGATAGCACTGCTCTATTGTCTCGTATGAGCAACGATGCGACTTCTTTCGGACGATGTAGGAATATTAAGCCTACCAAGAGTCCAAGAGGAGTCCACCTAGCACCGCGTACCGCGCCCAGTCCTCGTGGCCGAAGCCTGATAAATTTAGTAATCCGATTTTGAATCTCGTGTAATATACTCCAGAAAAAAAAATCTGAGTGTGACTGGCATTTGAGGGGACTGTTCAGAGGTTTGTTGTCACCGCAAAGTACTGGATATAGGATTCCAGGATAATTTTCTGTCGACAAGAGATCGTGGCTGGTACACTGTGCATATGAGTGACTGTGTGATTCAGCCTCAGGCTTCAGCGCCACACGCCCTCGGACCTGTAACGTTCTTGGGTCACTGATATCCGAATATGTGGAGCCAGTGGAAGAGTTTCGAATCCCACAAAGTCCGTCCCACCCAAAATTTGTTTCTGTTCTACGCACCCAGCCCACAAATCAGTCCGACTAGGTAAAACCATAACGCGGATAAAAAGCATATTTATCATCATCATCCTCAAAGGCTTCTAATTACAAGGCTGTGTCACGTCTAGACCACTTGGAGTATTTTCGTGGCGCTCGAGAGGTCGAAGAATCTCTTCGTTTATTGTGGCGGTGGTGGGGATGATCTTGATGTGATGCCTGCCTCGAGGCACAACACAAGATCAGCTGGGAACGCTGAGAGGATCTTGTGGAGGAAGTGATATCAGCCACCGATTTTGTTGAAAAAGGGAGCAAAGAAAGAGGATAAGGAAGGTTTGAGCGGTAGGTTGTGCCGGTCCAGTCCGAACGAACGTTGCTCGGTAGAAATAAAACAAAATAATCTCTTCAGCTCATCGAACGAGTTTTCGTGAGTACGTATAGTACAATGATGAACCTGGCAAGGGTCCGCGCATTGTCCGAAAACAATGTGCGATTCGAGCTTGAGAACAAAGGGACAACAACGCGTCTCACGTGAGAACAAACGCGTCAATCTTGTGAGGAAAGGGAAGCTTCGAATCCGTGACTTCCGTCGCCGAAGCACTGGAATTAGAACACGACGCGATGTGAAGTCATGTGATTTAAACTCACATATAATACTCAACGGCAACGTGCCCCATTTCGTTTCTCCTACCCTTGCCCGTGTTTGCTTTGAACTCCATACCCCGACGACTACCATTTCTTCATTTCACCATTCTTCTTCGCAACACATGACGAATTTCTTGCCATTGCTTAATTCTACGAACAGATTTGCTGCTAGTGCTACGGTCGTCACCCCCGGGTCGTATGGGGTCGAGTCATCGAAACGCAAGAAGTGTGTTGCTTTAGCAGCTCAGAAAGCAGCGCCTACTTGTACACTTTCTCTCACCAGTGTATCTGTTTCTGCACACGGAAGCTCGGACGCTCTAGATTTCATACCGTTTCCTTCTTCCCCCGCCAACACCACCACTTCTACTTCCACTGGCATTCCCTTTCCTTCGACAACAACACCGATACTATCCTCAACGAAAGTGACTACTGCATGTCCTCCTCGGCCACGACTACGCTCGCAGTCATCGTTGTTGCGCAGGAGGAGGTCGACCGCGCGATTGGTTCAACCGGTGTGCACAGCTGATTTTCTTCTCCCTCCGTGCTCCTCGCAAGTCGAGTCTGAGCCGGATCAGTTGGCGGCATCTACACCTCCGAGAAAACGTGCTCGTAAAACGAGCATATCCACTCCATCCTCATCAGCTCCCACAGTGTCCGCGAAACCGACATCATACCATTCGCTCGCGATTTCCTCCTCCTCGGCGGCGCAGAAGAAGGCAAAGCCGTCAAAGAAAGCTACTGCTGATTTGCGGTTCTTGTGTACCATGTATCGGAGTATCGCTTGGATACGACTTCATCGCGACTTTGCCGAGGCTACGAGGTGTTTGGTTCGGGATGGGGCTGTGAGCGGGGAGGAGTCTTCGATGATGGATGTTGATGTCGTTGTGCCTATGCGTGTGTCTGTGCTTGATGCACAGGAGTCACTGTTATTGAGCCGACTACGGTCT
>JANIEX010000473.1:0-30164 GCA_027627405.1 Leucocoprinus birnbaumii | reverse complement strand
GCCCTTTCCTCCACTAATCGAGGTAGCAGACCCGTCAGACAAGAGTTCACTAAGGTAAGATACAGCCCATTGGTGCAAGGCGATAGCGGTTGAATCAAATACTGAAGCTATTCTCGGACCGTGATAGGACAGGCCCACTGGTACGGTTCTCGAACCAAGTCAGCTATCCAAACGCAGTTTAAAGTATTTTAGCTTGTTGGTATTGTCCTGAACTGGTGGCTATTGGGGATACTTCTGATGCAATACTGTACGTTGATCATCAAAGAGCGCCATGGAAATTTTCTAACATGAGACCGCGCTAGTCATGTACTTGAATGACCCTCGGTCCAAAAGTGATCGTCCACTTCTTCGAGGAATTGGTAAGTGGTTAGCCCAACCTTTATAAGTACACGGCCTATGCCAACTCATCCTCCTCCCTTGTATCAAGTTCACTTTCTATGGCTGATAGAGACCACCCAGTCTATCATAGCGTTGAGTGATGGGTTCGAGTGGTTTGTGTATCATTTTGGAGAGTATGACTCTTTGCTCGACTATTTCAATCTGAATATCAGCAATCCCATTGCTGACAGCATCATTGCATTCCCGGTGCAGCTTGTATACTGCTGGCGTATCTGGGTTCTGAGCGGATGGAGACTGCTGCCCAGTGTGATTGCTTTCGTGAGTTGACAGCTTACACAAACCTCACGTTCTCCGAGTCCTGATTCATATAATATCAGTCAGCTCTCGTGGGTGCTTCTGGCGGTTTTGTAATCGGAATCAACGTAAGTGGGCTAAGTTGTGGACAGCTAGAGTCTGGCACCCCGGGCTGACTCACTGTTACACTACTAAGAATCAAATCATTGGCTCGGTCACACGTATGCAGCCCAACATGTGGTTTCCAGTCATGGTAAGTGAGGAATCGTCACGGACACACCATATCGCTAACCTAGATGCAATAGCTCTGGTTTAGTGCAAATGCAGTCACTGATATCCTTATTGCTGTGTCTATGACATACCTGGTACAAAACTTCTGCCTCTCCTGGAAACCCTTAGACTGGACATACACCATCTTCTTTCATAGCTTCTAAGGTTCAAATCCGGAAATCATATTAGTAGAGACCTAATATTTGTTCTACGGCGGTTGCTGCTTTTTACTCTCGAAGCAAACATTCTCACAGGTTCGTACTTTGCTCTGAATGCTTTCAATGTCGTCACTCACTGAACCACATATCAGCACTCGTGGCTTTCATTACTCTCTGTTCAGCCTTCATCGAGCCGATCGGACCGTCTGTAAGTACTGGCCTCTATTTTACAGTGGCAACTGACCGGTGTCTGGTAGAAAACAAATATTTACATAGCAATGTGATTTTCTTGATCGCATATACTAAATTTTGATACTAACAAACTCCTATAGAGGCTATAATATTGGGAAATTGTTCGTATACTCACGTTTTTCAGGCAAAGCTATTTCTCAAATCTTGCTCAATGCAGATACAGCAATTGCTTCATGATTCTTTTGAACCAACGCAGTACTCGACCCCCCAGAGGAAGTCGTCTCGTGAACATAAGTCAAGGTTCCTTCTCGAGGGAGGTTCCAGAGCTGACCCAGCCCCATCCTGCAATGATTTGTACTGACCAGGTCAATACCAGTTATGGCCAGATCTCAACCCTCAGATTCTTAACCAGTCGAGGACAGCCTGAGCCCGAAGATAATGGCCGGACTGTTTTTTCTATTGCGTAGGCACAGAATTCAGAAGCCAGGCTTGGCATCGCAATGTCTAGCCAGTATTGTAATATAACTTACATCATCCTTGTATGAAACATTCATCATCGAGCTATCAGCACCGTATTGAGCAGATATGCAAAATGCAGATACCTATTACTCGTTCCTCGAGTCCGACCAAGTTGACTAGAGGCCTGACTAATAACAGAAGAGCGACAAGTAGGGTTTTTTTCCGGTAATGAACCAAGTTCCTGCAAGATGGCACATAATGCTATTCAGCTTCACAAGTCCTTCTAGTGCAGCTTTGACTGAGTACCATGGTCAGGGTACCCTATCGAGTCAAAGACGGAGGCTTTGAGATTTGTGTTTAGATATAGTAGGACGCACTCGCTGATGTCTCCATGAGGAAATCAAGGCTAGAAGGTACAGTGAGAAGACCAGGCCACGTAGAGAATGTTTCAGGTCCTCCTATTCTCGACTCACTAATCAGAGGAAGAAAGACCATTGACATTAGAGTGAATGAACTTGTGACCTTTCGACCGAACTAAGTGTTTGAGAATAGGGCAAGGAGAATCCAGAAGAATGTGATATCAATAGAAGGAAGAATGTCATACAAAGATCGGGCGGAGTCCTAACTAGCAATGTGGCACTCCTCGGAATGATCCTGCGGTCGCTCGTGCCGAAGACGCTATTTATATCCACGATGATGTTTGCCTGGACACGCTGCCTCCTTTCACACTCACCTGCAGATAGACTGGCCTTCGGAGCAAGTTGCTCACTGGCACGAAGAGCCTCTCACCTGTTACCCAAGGATTGCTGTGGTCTTCTTTGACCGCCAATGTCTGCAGCACAGATTGACTCTGTGCGTCAATGCCTATAGAAGTTCAGTGCTTGAGATGGTCGAATTTGTGGCCTCTGAGTCGACTCTCGGAAAGACCGGCGATTGGTATGTTTATTGTTTAAGCTGTAACTGTACCCTGATTAATCACTTTTTCTCTAGATTAGTGCGTGAGCTCTCCTGAGTCAACCCATAGAAGCTTCATCTACGGTTGTAGCAACGACCTCTCATCTCTTGTAGATTTCCTGGGCCAGGTATGGCAGAACTGCTGACTCTTCCCGTCTCTGATTTTACTCTAGACTCTCGGACCCCACGCATCCTGGCTAACAGCTAGCGGGATGATCTTGTACTCTAGCGTTGATCTTAAGAATTCGGCATTCCCCAAATGACGACGACCACCAGCGCCAGCGTCAACTATGCACTCCTCAGTCAGCGTGCCCAAGTCAGAACCAGATATGGACCCAGAGCTGCTCACAAACATCGACTCCTCCCACGCGCAGGCCTGTGTCTCACACTATCATTCGCATTCTCCTCACCGCAACCCAACACCCTCGCGCTAACGAGTATGGGTATAACCAATCACGACCCGACGTACTTCTGGCGCTCAGATGGAACACTTACGTCTTACGCTAGAGGGGTGCTAATTGCGAACGCTGCATGGGCGGCGTGAAGGATTCTCGTGTTTCGAGTTCTGGGTCAACTGAGAGTGGGAGCGGGAGTACTGAGAACGACAGCTTAGAACAAGACGAAGAGGAAGAGGAGGAAGGGGAGGGAGAAGACAACTTTGAAGAAAGCGAAGACCGCTCAAGAGGGCACGCATCCAATTCCATGTCATCTCTCGGCCATCCCGTCGCTACCCCTTCAGTTTCCGCCACCCCGCCAGGGCAGGGAGAGGGAACAGTACGTCTTCGAGACCACATCAGTCGAGACTGGGTTCTCACATGCGCATTCGCATTCGCAGTCGCATTTGGGGGTGTCGTATTCGGGGGTGTCGCAGAGTACGAGGAATGTACCGTCGACGGATGATGCGGGTGACGATGTTACTTCGACTTCCTCCTCTAGTCCCGGTGCGCAGAGGAGTGGGAGGGGGAGATCTAGTTTGAGTCAGAGTAGTGGTGCTAGTGCCGGTGCCTCTGGTGCTGGGGTTATACCGATGCCGCCCAGACATCCGAACATACAAAATCGAACGAGAGCACCGTCTATCCCGCTTCCTCAGTTGCCCTCCTCTACACCTGCCCCCGCTGCAGCGGTGGAGTTCCCGAGTATCAGGTTGAGAGCTGATAGTGGGATTTTACCTGGCGTCACGACCTTAGGAGAAGAGCTCGAGTTGGACGATGCGCTTAGTGTGCGGTCTGCCACTTCCAGCTCGACTTCCTCGACTTCCTCTAGCGAGGAAGGCGGAGACGGAGAGAGGCAGGACGAGGTGGGACTTCTGAGTCCAGGAGCTAGTCGAACCAACCTCCCCGGTCAAGCCCCCTCGACAACCTCGCGTTCAAGGACGGGATCATCAGCTAGGTCTGTGAGATCGCAGAATTCGATCCATGGGCTGGCGAGGTCGGGGTGGTTCGTTTGGAGCTGCGGTGAGGTCGCAGGCACAGTCGTTGTTGCAGAGTGCGAGTAATTTGAGTCTGGGGTTGCAGGGTGGTGGGGTGAGGGAGAGGGAGAGGACAAATTCGAGTATGGCGAGGTTGGAGGAGGATGTTAGGGAGCTTCCGGGTGGTGGGGGGCAGGTGTCGGAGGTGCAAATGCCAGATGTTGCGTTGACCAGGATGGGTAGGGTGCAAAGGGACGGTGAGGGATCACCTACTGCATACCCGTATGCGTTCTCGGATCCTAAAGCTTGGGAGGATCGAGTCCCAAACCCAGCGGCAACTGCAGCAGGGTATTTGAGCTCGTCCTCGCACTCGCATTCGAGGAGTGGAAGTGCGAATGGAGGAGAGAACTGGACATTTGGACCGCCGATGCCTTTTATGCGGTCTTCTGCTGCCGCTGTGGGACCTCCGGGGTCGCAGTTGAAGGAGGAGTTGGGGTCTTCGAGCGATGATGCTTCTGGGAGTGATGCTTCTGGGAGGGTGGTCAATAAGGGATGGCGAGGGATGATAGTCCACCGATTTAGGAAATTACGAGGGATTTTGGACCTGTGAGGACGCCTGTGGTTGTTCATCCGACTACGGGAGGGCTGGTCGGGCTTGGTATGCCGGGGGAGTTGGTAGACGCTCCTATGAATGTGACGCCTATGTCTGCTAGTGTGGAAGAGGTGTTTTATTCACCGAGAGATGGGAATACGCCGCCTGAGGGTGATGTTCGTGCTAGCGGTGAGGGTGAGGGTGAGCGCGATGGGATGTGGGGGAGATATAGGTTGGGTGAATCGCCGTATGCTTGGCAATCGAGGGTCGCCGCAGAGAAGTGATACTGAAGTTCCTGTCACCGACGCTCCGAGCACAATTTCCACCGCCACTCCCTCCACACCCATCTATCTCTCCCCTAAGCACCGCTCAGATCTAATGATCAGTACACCTGCACAGTCTTTCATCACTGTGCCACTTACAGCTGAAGGAACGGCGTCAAGTGGGAATACTGAAGAGGGGGCCGAGGACGGGGGAGTTGAGGGGGAGGGGGAGGAGGGTGCTGGGCATTGGGTGTGTCGGCGAGGGTTATGAGGGGTACGGGGATCAGGAATGTGGGTATTGGGCCTGGGGGATTGGGCCGGAGGAGGGAGGATAGGATGGGGGATTGGAGGCAGTGGTGATCTGAGGATGCTCGGTGATGCCAATGCTCGATGATGATGAGTTTTTTTGTTTCGTAGTCTGCTTTTCATGGTGCGAGTGATTCATCTACATCTTGTTCATATTACATATTATTTCTCTCTGGCTTACCTCTTCTCCCCTCGGCTCTGCTTCCTTTTATCCGCCTTTTTGGACACCCCTTCTACCTTTTATGCGTGATAACGGCTTTGTTTCGAAGCTCAACGTTTCACCACGTTTTTCTTGGCTACCCACCTCCTCCTTCATGATTCTACGATGCTGGATATGGGAATTTACTGACGACTATATGGGTTTTATTACGACTAATTTTTTGATAACTACTTGACTACTTGATGTTTCTGGAATGAAGTTTTGTTTTTGCAGTTTCTACACGAACTATTATGTTTATTATGCATGGATTGATGTTTTTTGGTAGTGATTATTTTAATGTTATTGGAGTTTTGTTCGGTCAGGCTGTTCGTGCTTTATGTGAGATAGGTTGAGTTCGGAACAGTTTAGTTCGAGCAGAATTTCAGTCCAGACTCCAGAGCATGATGCATGATCCTAGTATGAGGTTCATGTTACGGTAGTCGTAGATTTGAATTTTGAACTCCGCCGAGCGGTCTCTCCCAGAACACTCCAATGGTCTCATCTCAACTTTATCATCTCAAGGGTTTTTCCTCCCCTGTTTTTGCTTGAGATCTCCTGAGCTCTGTCACGGAAGAGACGTGAACACTGGTACTTGCATTTGGCTTGGGTCTAAGAAAAGATTGACATTTAATTGGGCTCCCATCATCCAGTGCACTGAGCGCTGAATTCTCTGATCAGCGCTGGTGTATCTGCTTATACTTATCCGTCGTGATTCGGCTTTCTGCGATTAAATTCATCGCCCTTGGTGATCCTCGGTCAGAGGCCACTCGCTCGGAGCATCGGCGCTCAGCATCGTCACGGTCCTCCTTCTGCTACCCAAAGTGGCCCCCTCCGCAGCACAGGCAGCCTCCAAGTCTGCGCCAATTCGTATCGGACACCAGTGCTCGAGATGGTTGAGCGCGCAATCCCAACCTTCAATCAGACCGACAATTGGCGGGAAAATGTTTCAATGAGACTCTGACTGGGCCTGAGGTCTGGTACCGTAGCAGAATTTGATGCGACTCATGCGGCAAGGCGATACGAAACCACTGGTGCTTGGGGGCAAGTGGGGACAAAAGTCCTTCAAAGGTTGCATCATGGCTTGCTGGTGCCGATGACATCAGTATTTTGGTGCGGTGATCCAGACTAGAAGCCATAGCTTCGACTTGGCCTCGCCCGTTCAGTCCTTTTTGACTCACGAGACCATAGCTGTGTGAAGATACTTGCTGAACTGGTATAGGGCTTGAAGTTCTTCCCTGTGGCGAAATGTGAGTTCATCTAACTCTTGAGACGGATCCGAGGTTGATCAATGCACGGCATGAGTTAAAATAACGAACAGATTGATAACAAAAGACAAAGTAAACATCAATTCCGGTTGACATCGATTCAATTTCAAGCTGGTCAGGAGTCAATTCACTAGAAGTTCGCGCAGTAAATTGGTAACTGGCATCTCTGTCCAGGCATCAAATCGAGGCTCCTGACCCTCAGCTTCGGAGATCCTTTCTCAAGGCCCTTGTTATTATTCGGAGTATCCGTGATGAGCTCTATGGTTAGGTCAACGAGTGCAAAACAGGTATACGTTTTGGGTCTTTGAATGAGACCCAAGGCTAAGTTTGGACCGTGGAGTGACTAGATTAGAATATAGCTTCCCTCCGCGATTGAAATCCGTAGAAGTATAAGTGCGGTTTAGGGTGTGACAAAGACACAGACACACACCGAAGTTGACTTCGCCCCTAGAGATGTCCTTCCCTCCATCAACAGAGGTTACAGACCCGTCTGTCAGGAGTTCACTAAGGTGAGTTTGAGCTCTATCTTTTAGCTGCAGGCGATACTGGTCGATTTGAGTACTTAGGTTTATTTCATACGGCCGTGATAGAACAGGTCCACTGGTAGGATTTTCTATATTCGGCTATCAGCACGCCGCATTCATTTGAATCTTTGTAGCTTGTCGGTATCGTCCTGAACTGGTGGCTATGGGGTATACTTCTTATGCAATACTGTATGTCAAATTTCACAAAGCAGTGCGCGACTGACAAGAGAAACCGCGTCAGTACTGTATTTGAATGACTCTCGGTCTAAAAATGATCGTCCGCTTCTTCGGGGGGTTGGTGAGTGAATCATCTAGCCTGTGATAATTCACGAGATAAGTCAGCTCAACCTTCTCCCTCGGAATATCCAGTTCATTTCTTATGGCTAATGGAAAGCATCCAATCAATCCTAGCTTTACGCGATGGATTTGAATGGTTTGTATACCATTTTGGGGATTATGATTCATTGTTCGACAGCTACGATGCGCCAATCAGCAATCCCATTTTTGATAGCATTATCGCATTCCCAGTGCAGGTCGTATACTGCTGGCGCATCTGGGTTCTGAGTGGATGGAGACTATTACCTGGTGTAATCGGTTTTGTGAGTCGATATTTCTGACAGATATAAACTCGACTGAGTCATTCATATTAAATCAGTCAGCCCTCGCTGCTGCATCAGCCGGTTTTGTTCATGGAATCACCGTAAGCAGACAGGCAACTAGAGGCTCAGAATACCCATTCTCATATTACTTTAGAATCAAATAGCTGGTGCGGTAACACGTATCCCGCCCAACCTGTGGTTTCCGATTGTGGTCAGTGGAAATTGTAACAAATACATCCTAGTCCTACTAACTAGCAAAAGCTCTGGTTCGTCGCAAGTGCCATCGCTGATATCCTCATTGCTGTCTCCATGACATACCTGGTGCGGAAGTTTTACCCCTCCTGCAGAAATAGAGACTGAGCCCATATCCTCTCCCTTTTGCAGCTTCTAAGATTCAAGTCCGAAAAATATATGAGCAGAAACTTGCTTTTCATCCTACGGCGATTGCTCATCTTCACTCTCGAAGCAAACATTCTCACGGGTTTGTTACTGGTCCTGATGCCTTCGATGCCACCACTTACTGAAACAATCCCCCATACCAGCATTGGTGGCTATTACCACCCTCGTTTTTGCCCTCGTCGAGCCTATTGGGCCATATGTAAGTGCTAAATTGTATTTGATAGCAGCTGACTGAGGTCTATAGAAAACAAACTTCTACATAACAACGTAATTTACTTGCTTTCTCGCTGGAACTTATCACTAACAAGCTTTTATAGAGGCTATAATATTGGAAAAGTGTTCGTGATGTCCGCACTTTTCACCTCGGAGTGATCTCTTACAGCTTGCATGATGCAGATACAGCAATTGCTTCATGATTCTTTTGAATCAACGCCGTACTTGGCCTTCTCAAGAAAGCCTCCCATTGAACAAAAATCAAGGCACCTTTTCGAGGGAAGTTCCGGAACTGAGCCAGCCCCGTCCTGTGATGATTCAGTCAGACCTGGCCGATACTGACTATGGTCAGGTTTCAACCCTCAGGTTTTCCTCAAACCAAGGTCAACCTGAGCCTGAAGATCAATGACCGGTTTGTTAGTCAGTTGTGTAGACTTGAAATTATGGAGCCGGACTCGTTATAAGATTCGATATATACTAGCATTATAGTTATTTCTTCCCATTGTAATCGAATAGTCAAGCTCAGATGATATCCGTATTGGTGCTTGAAGTTTTGGTTTTGCCGCTACTAGAGATATGTGATATATGTTGAGCTCTCGAGCTATTTAATAGTTTGAATGGAAAGTCCAGAAAATGGTTCAGGCCTTCAGGGTTTGCCTGAGTTCCAAGTAAGTATCCACTGCGAACGAGGGCCTCGGCTATGAATAAGTCTGATGAATTGGTTTTCTGGGGTGACATCTTGGATAAACTCAGGATTTCAGAAGACATCAAGCGTATACTGGAGATCACTTCATTGACCAACATACAATTTGCGACTCAAATGAGTTTCACATGACAGGTCATTCTCGAATATTATCAGGAGTGTGATTCGGATCATGGTAAGAGAAGAGACATTCTCAGCAGTCCTTGATCGTATACGCGGCTGTCTGATATCCGCGTTGACCAAATTTCTATCATATCAAAAGAACCAACATCCAGTCCGGTACCATCATTGTCCTTTGAATTTATTGCGATTACCGCGCCTGATGAGAGTCTGATTGCTGCCACGATGATGAGAATTTAAACATTTTCTTCCTTTACGTGCTTCGTTCATCAGCCAGTCGTTTCCGACTTTCATTCAGTCTCTCTGGGAAGCAACTGCGGACATCAAAATTCTGAATATCAGCCATATGCAGCCCTGATAGCTTGATGATAGATGTTTCATACCAGGGGGTCATTAAAGATATCATGATAGGCAGATTCTGTAACGCCATGCTCAGCGAGCCCACAACTTCAAGTTTATGTGGTCAAATCACAAACCAGTCATGGATCTTCAGACTTGGATTTTCCTTGAACTGAGTTAAATCTGATGGCTGATATCTGGCCATAGCTGATATTGGCCGGGTCTGAACGAATCAACACAGGGTGGGGCTGGCTCAGCTCTATAATCTCCGTCGAAAAGGTGCCTTGATTTCCGTTCATTTGGCGGCTTTCTCGAGAGGGTCGACTGCTGCGTTGGTTCAGGAGAATCATGAAGCAATTGCTGTAACTACATAAAGCGAGCTGTAAGAAACCATCGTCGTATACAAAGTATGAATATCACTTACACTTTCCCGATATTATAGCCTCTATTGGTGTCAAAAACCTTTGAGTATATGTGTTTCAATATGGCGCAGGACATAACATTACCCTACTATGTATATGTTTGTTTTCTGCAGGCTTCAGTCAGTTGCTATAAAATACAGGCGAGAGCTCACATATGGTCCGATAGGCTCGACAAGGGCTAAAGCAAGGATGACGAGAGCTATGAACGCTGATATTGGTCCCATAAGTGGTGGGAATAAAGGCGCATCAGAGCGAAGATTGTGAAATACAGACCTGTGAGAATGTTTGCTTCGAGAGTGAAGATTAGCAATCGCCGTAGAATGGATCGTAAGTTTCTGCTGAGATATTTCTCAGATTTGAATTTCAGAAGCTACGGAGGGACGACGATCATATATGCTCAATCAAAAACTTTGGCGGAGGGGTGAATTTTACGTACCAGGTATGCCATGGACACAGCAATGAGGATATCAGTGACTGCACTTGCTCCGTACCAGAGCTTTTTCTCCTATGTCAGTAACGCTGAGATATGTTTGGTATAATTTTCTCTGACCACAATCGGAAACCACATGTTGGGCTGAATACGTGTGACAGAGCCGACTATTTGATTCTGAGTATCATGACAGTAAGCTGCTCTGAGCCCCTAACTCTACAAAGTCCACGTACGTTGATTCCCTGAACAAAACCGGCCGAGGCAGCAACAAGAGCCAACTATAATACTCATGAGGACGAACTTTTCCCTGTCAGGACTCAGGAACATTAACTCACAAAAGCAATGGCACTAGGCAACAGCCTCCATCCGCTTAGGACCCAGATACGCCAGCAATACACAAGCTGCACCGGAAACGCGATGATGCTATCAGCAATGGGGTTGCTGATTGCCGCATTGTAATAATCGACTAATGAGTTGTAATCCCCAAAATGGTATACAAACCATTCAAATCCATCGCATAAAGCTAGGACTGATTGGATGGTCTCCATCAGCCATAGAAAATGAACTAGAAACGAGAAAGGAGGACATCAAGTTAACATATTTCATGTACTCTTAAATGTTAGACAAATCACTCACCGATTCCTCGGAGGAGCGGACGATCACTTTTGGACCGAGAATCATTCAGATACATTACTGCCACGGTCTCGCATGTCAAGAACATTGAAGTAGCCCTTGAGAACGATTTACATACGATATTGCATCAGAAGGATGCCCCATAACCACCAGTTCAGGACAATACCGACAAGCTACAATCATTTGAACGACTGCAAGCAGATATCTGAGATAGATTGGGAATCCCACCAGTGGGCCTGTCCTGTCATAGTCACAAATAAGTCTCAATACTCAACCCGACCATAGTATCACCCTGCAGCCATAAGATAGAGCTCAAACTCACCTCAACGAGCTTCTAACTGACGGATCTGCAACCTCGTGTGATGGAGGGAAGGACATCTCTGACTGAACCAAGATTTCAGCTTCCCTATGGATCTAAACGTTTGTCAAATCCTGGCCATATTTATACTTGTACAAAAATTTCCATCATATGCCCCGATGAACGGACTCGCGGGAAATCAATTCTATTCCAATTCCAAAACGAGTCTTGGAACTCTGCGAGAGACTCCAATACCTTCCTTGTGCTTGTTAATTTAACTATAGAGTTCATCACCGGTACTCCCGGGAATGGTAAGAGCTATGAGAATGGGTTACTGAAGCTGGAGGACCAGACCCTCACCTTTATAGCTTGACTTTTTTCAACCTCATACTAAACTCGCATCCTTGCTAAGCTCCGCTCCATTTCATTGAGTATCCTCACAGTTTTCTGTTTTCGTAAGTCAAAAACAATTGATCAAGTATGTGAGGTGAACCAGTGAAGTCCGACTGTCTGAGTCATGACTTGTTTGATGATTGATCACTAAGTAGCACTGATTTCGTTGGCAAATCATGATGGAAGCTTTGTGTCCGGCATGCCTAATCTCACGTGGGGCGACATGAAACGTTTTACGTGGGGGCAGGTGGGACCTTAGACCAAGTTCACCACTCACATACTAATACACAAACTCGACAGGTTTGAATGCCTAAAACTTGATTATGTGAAATTACAATCAAGTTTACCACATTTATTGTGATGGATTCACTACTTCAACTGAACCATGAAACACTTGCTGTAGGTAGCCCATTATCAAAGACCATGCGAAGTGCTTACATGAGCGCATAACACAAACACTTTTCCGAGATTTTAGCCTTTACAAAGGCTCATAAGTACTAAGCTCTAGTATCTGCGACCTGGTTTGGTTTGTCCAAGCATCAACCTGCGTGGATCCCGCATCATCGTCTGGTGCAGCACCAGCCACTGGGCGTCCTTTCATGGAACCTCCGTTTCGGCTTCTAATCCCCCCGTTGGATAACAGATCATATATGTTGGTGTTGGAAAACCACTCTTACCAATTTTACTCCAGAAGCATTAAAGTGAAAGGTATATAAGACGGCGCAATTCCACCCGACCCATATCATCCATCTCTCCTACCACCTGCAAAACATGTCGATGTCCTTTGAAGAACTCAAGCAGCGCATTCAGGGAGATGTCGTCACCCAAGACCATCCTGAATACCCTAAATCCATCTATCGATGGGCCATTAACGCAGAAAAGCGGGCTGCTATCGTCGTCTTCGTTAAGGATGAAGGTGACATAGCCACTGTGTTATCCTACGTCCGCGATCATAAGATTCCTCTTGCTATCTGTGGTGGAGGTCATAGTGCTAGTGGTGCTTCGTCGGTCACAGGAGGGCTAGTGATTGATCTCTCTCGCTATCTTGATGGTGTTCGAGTTGATCCCGAGGAAAGACTTGCATACGTTGGAGGAGGGGCGCTCTGGGGTACCGTCGACCGCACCGCCATCCAGTATGGATTGGCAACCGTCTGTGGAACTGTAGAGCACGTACGTCTGTTGTGCCAACTCAATGATTACTCCTGCCACGGTACTAACTTAGCCTGGTAGACCGGAGTGGGAGGGTTTGTTTTGTGTCCTTGTTTTGCGCACTTGAGTCCTGAATCCTCTAATGTAGGCTTGCTCTTGGAGGTGGATATGGCTGGCTGTGCCCCGAACATGGCCTAGTCATAGATAATATGGTCCAGGTGAGCTTCCTCAGTGCAATTTACTCTGAAGTGCAAGATGACACCCCATATCCCAGGTCACCGTTGTCAGTGCAGATGGAGTGGCTCGAAAAGCAAGCGAAACAGAGAATTCTGATCTGTTTTTCGGCGTCCGTGGCGGCGGTTGCAACTTTGGGGTCGTCACCGAATTCGTGCTTCGCCTTCATCCTCAGAGGAGGACCGTCTACGCCGGAGCGTACAGCTTCTCCGCAGATAAACTGAAGGCCGTAGTAGAAGCTATTCAGACATGGCTTCCAAGTGCGAGCCCAAAGGAAGGCATGATTATGATGACGACCTGTCAGCCTGACGGGACGGTGAGAATCTGTAACTACCTGAGGACTTTTTTTTCTGACTTACTCATCGTGACTTCGCATCCAGCCTGTTATTGTATGCTACCTGTTTTTCAATGGGAGCGAGGACGAAGGTAGAGCCAGATTCAGATGGCTCTTTGACATTGGTTTGAACAACTCTATCTACCGAGTATTTTTATCTAACTCAACTCCTTAGGTCCTTTTCAGGATACTACGGAGGAGATGCCTTTTGAGAAGCTAAATGGCATGCAGGTTTGTGGTTTTCATGACCCTCAATTTCTAGTCGTTGATTTGGTCGGTCTAGGACTCATCGTTAACTGACCACGGGCATGGCATCTATTGGAAGGGTCTGACTGTCAAGTGTCCAGATTATGAGGCCATAGCTCGTGCCCATAAGAGGATTGCAGAAATTTGTGAAGATGGCAGGTTTGGTGCTGTAGTGATTTACGAGTGGTGGTCACTTGACAAGGTCATGTCTGTTCCGCCCGAGAAGACAGTATTTCATCGGTCCCGGAATCCCCTTTGTCTCGCTCTCGTTGCATGGAACGGTGAGACTAACTCCGAAGAAAAAGTCAACGAAGCCCGGAAGTATGCCTACGAGATTGCTGAGTTAGCTGTTGCTGGCCTGACCGATATGTCGGACCCTGAAAACAGAGGGTATAATAACTACGGTGATTACTCATCCTTCAGACTCTAGCACACTTCTCTGACGCAACAGTTACAGACAATGAGGGCGTGAAGGATGCAAAAGATGAAATACAGGACAAAGCAAAGGTCAACTTTGGTGTTCACTACCCGGCACTACAGAAAATCAAGAAGAAATACGATCCAGAGAACATATTCAACCGCTGGCAGGCGATCACCCCAGCTGATTGATTTAGGCCCACCAACGGTGGCAGTTGATGAGTTTTTAGTATTGTATTTAAATTAACGCTCGTATTAATCTGTCAACTATCTAATGTGCGTCTGAATTTGTCGCCCGATCTTTTACTATGTGCAGACTCTACTCGTAAGAAAAAGCCCTCCTATACCCGCTTTCCCCGCGTTTGATGACGAGGGGTTTACTTGCCAGTCCAGGCGTCAGACTCGGCATTGATATAAAGTTGCCCGTACTCACGTCTCCTACCCATACTACCCAGCCATCGAGTTCGACTCGGCCGCTTTCATGATTACTACAACCTCGAACCTACCAAGGACGACGTCGTTACGCAAGCAGAGAAGTGAAGAACATAGATAATGGAATGATGATACTACTAATAGCTATAACGGCGAGCAAACGATTCCACCCTCAGCGACATCTTGTTTCGAAAATCTACTGCTCCTTTTTCTCCTTCGCCTTCTCTCGTGTACCCTCACCAACCCTCCCAACACCAACCCTTCCAAGTACCCACCCAACCTTATCCACCACCCTCCCCATCACCAAACACGCACTAACTAGCACACCCAAATCTACCACCCCCATCTCCACGACCGCAGCCATGAACCTCGGTGCGAAAACCTTCCACACCATTAAGTGTCGTCTCAACACCGCTGCGCTCATTGATGCTCCGAACAATAACACGAGGAAGTATAGTTGAACAAGAAGTATCGTGAGCAGCGATGAATGTTCGACGTGTTGTCCTAATGGTACGGTATCTTGCGCTTCCTTGGATTTCTGGAGCCCCTTGTCAGAGGAGAGAGGTGATGAAGGTGTCGGTGATCGTTTCCAACCTGCGCTCAATGTTGTACCAGCGATCCCCAAGAGGAGGAAAGGACCAGCGGTATTCAACACAACGCTCATCACGCTCCATGGGTACTTCACATGCTCAGTCAACACGAACCCGGTCTTCCACTGCATCGACGAAACTGTACTCTGATGACCTGTCGCGTAGAACGTGATGAAGGAGAGGAGAACGAGTGGCACAGTAGTAAGGAATGTAGTTGGCTCTGGTTCCGTCTCGTCTTGGCTGGTATTCTTGCCCGTAGCGTCGGCACCGGCTTGTATTTTCTTGGTTGCTGTGATTGTACCCGACTTCGTATCAGCTGAAATCTGGGAAGGGCTCAACGCTCTACCAACAACTCTCTCAATCTCCTTGGCATCCCCTCACCCCATCCAAAGCTTCCAAGTACGACATCAGAGCGACATTAGCCAGCCCCAGGACGACCTGCCCAGGCAACGGTGTGCACAAGTACACCAACGAGAACATCAAGAGGTAAAACATGAGGTACGACGATCCATATGCATTCGCATACCCAAGTATCGTAACCTGAGTCTTCCTCGGAGCCGTCGGCGGAGGTTGAGAAGTTGACAATGCAAGGGTAGGCGATGGTGCTGATACTCGAATATCTAAGCATAACGGAAGGAGCCACCACCCTAGAGTTCCCAGCGTAACCCAAGCGAACACACTTCTAGCAATCCACGAACGCAATGCTCGTAGTCTGATCGCTTCCTCCAACGTTCCAATGATTGCTTGAATGGCTGTGAGAATTGGGGTATTGGCTGCGTGGAGACCACCACTCTCAACCCATTCTAGCGTCCAAAACGCCCATGAACCGACCAGAGCGGGCAGGACGACACCCCAAACCATGATCGGAGCAATGCCGCTATCACTCTTGGTAATCTTCAATATCCGCGTGATGACTGAGGGTAAGACAAGTGCAGTGGGAAGGGCGAGAATGAGGGACCAGTTTGGTGGCGTAGTGGATGTAGGTACAATAGTCATTGGCTCTGGTGCGACGACAGTTTCCCCAGATGCCGTGGTATTGATACCCAGGTCGGAGGGCGTGGCTGGAGCGGAAATAGGTGATGCAGGCGGTGTAGCGTAGAAAGTAACATGGCAATATGCGCCTTGCTCTTCTCGGCACACAGTCACAAAGGACATGAGTCGTATACAGATGAGGAATAGAAATGTGAATCCAAGGATTTTGCCTCGAAGGGTCGTCAATCCTAGCTTCTCCCTTAGGCCTGTACTCTTCTTCTTCTGACCCGCAGCTGACTTGTCTTTCGACGACGTTGACGAAGCGGACAGCCCTGGTGCGGCAGCTCCCCAAAGCACAAATGGCACCATTGACGTGGCACATAGCCAAAGCACAAGCCTGTCCTCCCAAAACGTGAAGGAGTTCGAGAAAAAGGAGGCTGTATGTAACACTAAGATGACGATCCCAAGAGCCGCTGCCCCTAACCCTACCCCTCCACCTCGCTGACCCGAGCCTGACTCTCCGTGAACGAGAGCCGAAACGGCAAGTATAACACATCCTACCATCGGACCCACGAACAACCCCGCCTCAAGGGTAGTCATCGGTAGACCATCAGGGAAGAGAACAGGTAGAGCGAACCCGAACAGCTTCGCAGCACCTGCGACAGCCGTATCTGCCATCATCGTTGTTTTTAAAACCCTGGGAACTACTTCATGTAAGAATTCCTCCGCCGCAGATGGGCCGCACGAACGAAGGGCGTTGTATACGATGAACGTGGCGAGAATACCGGTGACCATAAGTGCCAAACCTGCAGCCATGAGAATCGGGTTAAACTGAGCCCATATGGACCGGCATGCGGAGAGGGCATGCCGATTGAACGATGACATTGCGATGAGCTTCGCTTCGATGGAATTCTCCGGCGAAAGCTGAGGTGTTATGGAAATTGCGTCCCAGGAGGATTCGAGGGACGTCCATGCTGAGTTGAGCTCTGAACCAGAGGATGATGAACGGTATGTGTTCAGGTATTGATGGATTTGATGTGAGTTTGCAGTAAGGGCAATCTCAAGTTCGGATTTTCGAGTGGAAGTAGGACGCCAAAACAGCTCGGGAATAATGCTGCCGAGGTTGTTATACGGGATCGGTAGACCCAGCAGCAAGCTCAGTGTGGGTAGCAAGTCAATCTGCTGGACCGACCTCCAGGGGATGGTGGTGCCAGGGAAAGTTTTGTACCCGAGAAGCCCCGGGAACACTTTGGGGAGAGTTTTGTCCATCAAAGGCGGGCCTTTGGAGTATATCCAGAGGGCGGACGAGGTCTCGAGTTCACCGTCGCCACCATGATCTCCTGCACGGTCCATTCCGTGGTCACCTAGAACGACAAGGAGAGTGTCGTCATCGAGAAGGTCGACCACTCGTCTCAGGGCAGTGTCCATCTGTGTCAACTTGGCGTGCATGGATGGATGAGAGGGCCCAACACGATGGCCGACATGGTCCACTCCGAGGAAGTGGCCGATGAGGACGTCAAACTGCTTTGCGTCGGGAGTGGCGGAGTCCGAAGGAAGGCCGGGATGGGCATTGAGAAGAAGGGGGAAAAGGTGTGTGAGAACACCGGTGTCAACGGTGTGCAGGTCTTCGACGTTGAAAGAGTCGTAAGGGAAAGACAGGTTTGCGTGGAAGGAGGTTGGGTACACGGACATCCAGGTGTCGTCACCCATAAAAGCGACCTATGTTCAAATTAGCTTGTGAATACGAATATGAACCAGGACTTACTGTCGAATTCAGTAATTCAAGCTGCTTGATTATCGAGTCCTCCAAAATGGCTGAACCGCCAAAATTGCTTCCCATATCGACGAAAGTGGGTAACGAGCCAGTCGTCAGGGCTTTAATCCGCTGCAACGTCGTAGTTGGAGGATCCGCATACGCATTGAAGAGAAACGAGTGCTCCGGGCGCGTTTTTGTAAGTTCCGCGGGTAGTGTAAAGACATTGTGATGATACGGATTCGAAGGCTCTGGTGGATTTGGAGAGACAAAGTCGAAGCGGAGGGAGTCGATGATGAGGACAACTGCGCGTTTGTGTGTTTGTTGCGGCCTTTCCCGAGCCTTCAGGTCTGGTTTTGAGACATCAGACAATGCAAGGCGGCTTAGCAGGAAGCCCCGAGAGAAGAGAAGAATAGCAGCGACATGGACGACAATAAGGTATGTGACCAGCCCGGCGCGCATTAGGGAAGAAGAGAAATCCCGAGCGTGGGAATAATATACAGTACATTGACCGGCCACTGGGACTAGTGTGGAGTGAATTAGGTCCGTGACCTAATTCGCATAGCAAATTTGCAGCTGCTATTTGAACACCCTATTTCGCCCATGCAAATCAGGGCTAATTTGCATCAATCGATCTTGCACTGATTTGCGCTGATCTGCCGCAAAAAATTGCTAATTAGCAGCTAATTCACTGTGAATCTGGCATGTCTGCGATGATGTGAATCTTTCTGGGGCGTAAATTCAAGGGACTTCAAGGTTGCTTCAAGGATCGAAGCGAGAATGATAGTTTTACGATTTGAAATGTTCAAGATACTGAGACCGATGGAGAGAAGTGGGGCAGATTGTGCCGAGAAAACGTTCTAGGTATAGGTGTTCTACTCGGACCACTCTACTTATTACCAAAGGCTAGAACAAGCATTGATCGAAATGTGGAAATTAGGAGTTTAAAATGAATGCGATGTCGACATTAATAACACTATTCCAACTCAGTCAACCTCTGCTATGACATGTTATCGATTACGGTCGACTACGTTACATGAGCAACTCAGGGAGTAAATACCTCGTCGACGCGGAAACAATTAGATTCCAATTCCAAACTAAACGGGCCGAATAATTCGAAAGTGGGCAGCTGACGAAGGGCGAGAACCACAAACTACATGTAATCCTCCTCGTTCATATCGTCCAAGAACCAATTCGCCTGAGTCCTGTCTCGGAGTTCGCCCTTCGGGATCGCCGTCAACACCTTCAGCTTCACCAGCTCGGCAAGGGACTTGGCCATCCTGTAGTGGTCGCTAGGGACCCAGGTCTCCGTCTCGAAACCGACCATGCCTCGTATGTTCTCGACGTTCTCGTCGGCCAGCTGCAGTCTCTTGCTAAACGCCTTCGTCTCGCTCACGTCGTCAGGCTCGAACTCGACGGGGCACGGAACACCCGCCCCCGCAAGCTTCTCCCATTCTTCCATCGCCTCGATCAGCAGAGCCTTGAGGTCGTGGGTCTCAGCCTCCCAGGGAGCACCGGCTTGGTAGAAGAGGCGACGGATGAAGGCAGACGTCGGGTCCGACAGGGCATCGTGGTGGAGCTTGTTGAGCTCCTCCGTGCCTTTGGCGTAGTGGAAGTGGACGAGACGGGCGTGGTGGAGTCCGACGGCCTCCATCAGCTCGGATTCTTCCATCTTGTCCACGTCCGGTGGAAATGACGGTGGGATGAGGTTCCGCGAGTCCGGGTCGTCATAGTTCTGAAGTCGATCTGGTATACCGGCGATAAGGAAGCGGGGCAGGATGGGAGCGTGTTGCCAGTCAAGCAGGCTGACAATCTCCAGCTGGCCAGAGTCTGGCGAGGTCGCTACCATGACGTTGCTCGGCTGGAGATCGGGATGACGGATACAGAATGCTCGGAGAGATGGGTCGTTGGGAATGAGCGAGGAGGCCATGAGAAGGTAGCGTTGGAGATTCTTGATGTGGTCCAGAGGCGATTGCTCCTCGTACTTGTACGCCTCCCTTCTCCCCCGCTGGAATGGGAGCAGAGGCCGACCAAAACGTTCCAGGTAGGCTATCTCCTTGCGTGCGGCTGCTGGGAGTGCTGCCTCTGGGTTTTTGTCTGTATAACAATGTCGATTAGTTCCGGAAAGTTCAGAGATATGGAAGCAGAGAGAGAGAGAGGAGAGAGAGAGACGTACACGGTCCTCGGTTCACATCGAGCTGCGACCTCCTCCCATACCACATATGCAGCCTGACATCTGGACCAATGCAGAAGCGCTTGCCGTTGAGCGACATCGGGATGCCCGTCTTCCCCCCTGCTACCTTTTCCAAGTCGTCGGCGTAGTAGAGGCTTCCGCCAGCCGGGAAGGGAATCGACATGATGAGGGACTCGAGCTTGACAAGCTGACGCAAGACGGAGGCGAGATCCGCTTCCTTCAGCTGCATCCACACGTCGGTGAGCTTCGTACCCTTCACAAACTCCAAGAAGATGTACTCGGTCTTCGCAGCGTTGTCCGACGTAGGAGAGTAGCCGTACACCTTGGGAACGGGCAGGCCATGGGCACGGAGGAAGGCCATCGTGGCAACCTCGCTGGCAACGGCGTAGAACTTGGGTTCCGTGACGGGGTACGGGACGCGAGCGATCATCTGGAACCCGTCGTGCATGGTGATGAGGAAGATGCGGTTGAAGCCTCCCTCGTCGAGCTTCTCCATGGTGTCGACGTCCTGAAGCGCCCGGCCGACAGACTGTGCCGCAAGTCGACGGAGCTCATTGTCGTCAAACGCATGCTTGCGCTCTGCGAGACGAAGCTCGTTGTTGACGCTGAAAATTGCGCGGCATCAGAGACGTGTAACGTAGGCCAGGAGAGCAACATGTATATACGACTGACAGCCATGATCCTGACGTGTAGTTGAAGAGACTGTGGGGAGGACCCGGCATGCTCGCCAATGAACGGCGTGGCAGATGCAGAGAGGCCCGAGTGGAGATGGAGATTGACGAGGACAGACGAGCTGGACCCGACGAGGCTTTCTGCCTAATACCAATGCGAGCGAGTCCTGCTTGACTCGCTGAGCTCTCCCACCGGCCTCTCCGTGTCCATAACCCACACAAGCGGGTCCAACTAGACTTGCTGGGGCCGCTGCATATGCGGGGAGGCCGCTGTGCTTGGTTTGTAAGTGTGAGCGATAATCAAGTTGATGCAAGTCGAATTATCCTTACCTGAATATCGAAATAGCATCGATGACGCCGTCGACGCGACGCATTACTTTGTGTGACAACCGTGACTTGCCAAGTTGAAGGTGGCGGGCAAGCGCCGAATTACGTTTAGCACGCGATTTGGTTCCTCTGAGCCAGCGTATTATTTCTCCCTCCCTCTTCTACCTCTCCCCCTCCTTCACCCCTTCTCTCACATCTCTTTTATACCAGTCATCATGTTCGCTTTTTAGATGATTTATTATTGTATTTTTTGTTCGAGAATAATGATGTATTATTTGGTCAAAATATAGGCTTTTTATGCTTTTTATTGTACTTTCCGTGAGTTTGAGATGACTTGAGGGAGCCTACATGCGATATGATATGTGCCCACCACTCATGGTATAGTCCGGCCCAAGTCATGGCTCAAGGCGTTGGCTCAAGAATCAGACCTGTCTTGAGCTGATTTGCCTGGAGCATGCCTTGAGCACTACCTCAAGGGGGTCAAGTCAACAAACCATTTTCCTGATTGTCGTTTCCCTTTTCGTACCCGAGGTAGCAGCCGAAGGCGGGACATCAAGAATCAGTAGCGCCTGGAGAGTGTATAACGAGCTTGCAGAGAAGAGACCTGACTTGATACGAACGCTTGCTGAGCCGTGGCGTGAAGATGGGCGTGTATAGCGTGTGTCCCACCCCTGCACTTCGGCACTGACTAGTGGATCTTTTCCAGGTTTGGTCGAGAACCCCCGGTGACCCTACGCCCACTACTTTTCTACCATGAGAACAAGGCCATTATCCAGTATGCAAGACGCTACTTCACGGGTTTCATGGCCCTTCCACGATCCACGGAGATCCCACCCATTACTGAAGCACAAGCGGAAGCCCTCGACTCTTTGCATTTCCTAGCCGAGCGATTCTCGCTTGGGTGGAATGTCCAGAAGGGTGATATACAATACATCAACAATCTTAGCATTTTCCACGCGAGAGATGGTTTTCGGGATGACGAGAAACAAAGGTATTTGTCACCATGCTATAGGCTGAACAAGATCAATGATTGTTGAGAAAATTGGACCCAGTGATTCGAGGACCGGTTCGAGGGAAACTGGCATGAATCATTTTCGATGTTCCGACTCTTGAGTAGCATCAGAAAGGCTGTAAATGCTGAATTCGGTATTACTATTTTCGGGCAATCAAAGAAATGTCCCCGCCTTCATATCTCATTGTACTCCGTTACATTCTTATCATAAGTACATATTACTACTGTTTAGTACTTAAATACAGTAGTCTACATACTGTACTCTTTGCTGCTTCGCCTCATCAAATACACCCGCTCATCGTCCTCTCACAGTAAATTCTTAATATTTGTACCAAACACATATCTTCTTGTCAAATGAGAGTATCTGGTCAGATAGATTGAAACAGAAGAAAAGGAGATGAGCCTGAGACGCAAAACACTTAGTAAAGAACTACTACCTCTAAGTAGGACTCGACTCAAGCATATGATTCGTCAGATCAGATGCTTATATAATATCCTCAAATGAGTGAAGCTAGCTGAAGGTGCTGTGACGTTGATGGACTGCAAGATATGTGAACAAACCCACCGACAGTTCTTCTGCGAAGTCTGCCTCAAAACTCAGTGAGTTTTCATCCAGAATCTAACTCAGGAGCTCAAATTGTCAGAAAGTCTCCGAGATTTCCGTCACCAGACCCAGCATTATGCAACCGACCGGGACAATCAGATAATCAAAGCCGCCCGAGCCCTTGAGCATATCGACAGTGTTAGAGTTCCCCGTGCGCAGGCCGCAGGCTACCAACGGATTGTAGAAGAACTCTATGAAGGTCTCGCGGCGTTAAGGAAAGACAACGACAAAAGTTGGTCGACTCTATTTCTGCGGGCGGCTCGTGCTGATAACTATGGATTTGGTAGAACGGGACCGCCTTCGGATTCTCCGTGAATCTCTTGCATCTCGACGTAGGCACCTCTCGGCTGTAAAGCTACAGCCTCCTCATCCATCATCTCAGCCTTCTGGTGGTGGTGTCTCCCGAGAGGCACAGGAACTGGCCAGCTTATCTGCGACTATTGCTCGAGCTCGATCCGGTCTTGTGCAGGAATTGGTGGAAGTATTCAATGTTGTAGAAGTAGGAGGACGTCCACCGATCGGAGGAAAAGCCGGTACGAAGGGAGAATGGACAATTGGAGACCTAATTCTACCTGTGCCAGGCGATATACGACGTAAGTGTTCGATAATTCCATTTCTGCTTCCCGATCCTGCGAAATGAAAGGCCTATTGCTTCTCGCATCTCCCATTTGGGCTCATCTCATCTCTTTCGATACACGAAATTCTTCTTTTTATTCTCCCGACGATGCCGCTCCGTTCTGAGCGGCTCGAAGATATCTAACCCTTCTGCATCTGTCATTTCCCACTCATCAACATGGTTTACTGACCGATCTCACATTTTAGGCTACCCTCCTGACCATATCAACGCCGTCATCACTCACACCATTCATTTTCTATCTCTCCTCACGTTTTATCTTGGAATTAAGCTCCCTTTCGAGATTACGTGGAGCGGCAAGAAGCTGGGTGTTGGTCAGCCTTTCATCGGTGCTATCAAGGGTGCCGAGAATGGTGGCTGGGCAAAGTAAGTCCCTATCCTTCTATCCTATTGACGCTTCCAAATGACTGATAGATACTCGAATGTGCTAGGTGGTACAAGAAACATCCCCTTCATCTATCTTCTGCGCCTACTGTTTCAGCCCAGTCTACGTCCTCTAGAGATCAGTCGTCGTCTCATACCGGCTCCAAATCCAATCAACGTAGAGGCGAGATACCTGCCGATGTACCGGTGACGGAATCCTATTATGACTCCTTGCCACCGGAGCAACCACAATCGTCTTTCACAACTGCGCTGGCTATGCTGTTGTATGACGTTTGCTATCTAGCTTGGACACAAAACGTCGAAGTGCCCCTTAGCCAAGCAGGTGACGTTCTAAGCAACTTATGGAGTGTTTGCTGTAGTGCGGATCTCGGAAGGCAAGTTGAAATGCTCGCCACTGTTTGACGACCTAGATCTGACTCAGGGTTTGCACCTCGGGATACATAGGCGATCACATGAAGCAACCCCCCTTCTGCCACCTCCGACGCCGGCAACATTTCCGTTGGATTTTGCACAGCTTTTACAGGCCACGAGCGTTAACCCCGCTTCTCGTGCACGGGCGTCTCGGGTTGCTGCTCCAGTAGCTACGTCGTCTAACCGTTCGAATCGGATGAGCACGACAGCGACGGGCGCTAGGGATATCCAGTCTCAGAGAACAATGCTCGGCGAGAAAATCGATGAGGAGGTGGAGGATGATTGGGATTTGGTTGACGAAGATATCGTCCTCGACTGACATACTCGGTGTTGAGATCCGCGTGCATGGAGCAAATGGACGATGCGATGCTTTTTACCTTCGTGTATTAGACGGGATGTATTTTAATAATTGGATAGTATAATGCGCATAGCGTGCTCAGACAGAGTATATACCACTAGCGAGAATGAAACACAGATCGGATTTATGGCCGTTGGGGTTCTAGCCTGTCCTGGGCTTGGCAATCAAACGTGCTGTGGTTTGCGAGGGACATCATATCCCGAATCATAATGCAAGTATACGCAGGTGTATTACCGGTTGATTAGAATTAATATAGACAAATTAACGATTAAGTATGTACATTTAAAGGGCTTAACACCTTATTGAAGGTGCAAACACCCACGATGAATATCAATAGTCTAGTAAATCAAGATCTTATGTATTAATATCACCTCTCGCTTGGCGGAGAGCGTAGCTTTATCCGAATGTCGAATAAGCCAATATGACTGAAAGCTGCATCAGCAAATGATGCGAGAGAATTTGGGGAAGGAAAGGGCAGACCTGGTGATTCCAGTGGTAAATGAAATTGCTGGGATCTTAGATCCTTTGTCTTCGGGAGCTTGAGAGGTCGGTAAAGATATCTTGAAGCGAGCCAGTATGCCTGCCATGACTAACAGGATTGATGTCTCGGCGAAATAAGTTCCTTGCATAATCTCATTAATAAACATCCTGAATGAGACGAAGTTCGACATGAGTCAACATACCTGGGCAGGCACGTCGACCAAATCCAAATGCCCATTGGCGAGGATCTGGCTGCATTCTTTCCTTATTGATGAAGCGGTCTGGAGAAAAGACATCGGGCTCTGGATAAAGCGAAGGATCGTGTAAAATAGCCCTAGCAAATTTCAGAGGGTCAAAACGTAACATGGATATCAAAAGGATGGGGAGCATACCAGACATTGCCTATGACCGTAGCATTCTTGGGTATTCTGTAACCATTGTATATGTCCTCCTCAATCACCCGGTGAGGTAAAGCTTGAACATCAGATCAACAAAGGCCATAGCGCATCAAAAATAGAGTAGAGATTATTTTTAGTTCTCGCTCTTAGGTGACAAACGGATATCACTCACCGAGGTTACCGACGGGAGCGAACCGCAGGACCTCCTTTAGCACAGCCTGCAGATAGTCCAGTTCTTCTACTTGAGAGGTCCGAGGGAGTTGATCTTGGCCACAGATCTCATCGATCTCTTGCTGAGCACGAATCTGAACCTCCGGATATAGTGCCATCAGGAGAATAAACGAAGTTACGGCTGACACAGTCTGATGAAAGTGAGTGAGAGCAAAAAGGTGAGAAATTGACTATCTAGATGTACTGTGCGCAGATGCGGCTCACTGTATCTGATGCTCCGACGTAGAGACCGCCTGCGCACCATTGGATGATATCTTCCTGCTCGTGGTCTATAATAGCGCCATCTTGTGTAAGAAACTCGGAAGTAAATGACTCTGTATATGTTCCGGACGCCTTCGGTGAAACATAAATTCAGTCGAATATTCATTTGTCAAAAAACTGCGACCCACTATTTGTTCCTTCACCCATTGGTGTGGAACATCGGACAAATATTTCAGCCTTTCTCGCCATTGTTTTCCTTGACGTTTGAACTCCCCTCCCGGCAAGAAAGGGGGGATATACCGAGCTATCATGTAAATGCTTCAGTGACCCTCGATATCTCTGTTCACATACATGGGACACACCGATCGGATAATAATCAACGAGCCAAGATCCATTAGCCATAGTTTTGTCGGTGATCTTGATGGTCTCTTCGGCTACATTGACGAACGTATCATCCAGGCCATCAATGGTATAACCATAAGCAACCTTCATAATGACGCCAACAAAATTCCTGGTAGAAAGAATTAATCTTACCGCGAGCCCCGTGCGGTGATATCATACGTGCCTTCTGACATGTTGGACAAAATTCTGTGGAGTCCGCCCAATGTTATTCAAGAGGTTGTCAAGCTCCTCTTGTAGTATTGAAGAGTAAGTTTTTGTTCGTCTCGGGCCCAAGCCTTGTTGTACCAGGCGCCGGTATATTTTATGATGTGGGTCCTGAGATGAGATATTGAACACCGTTTTTGATCGACCACAGACAGTTTGTGACATATACTGTTTTGGTCGATCCGAATATAGATTAGCCCGTCGCTCTAGAAGATCTGACACAGATTTTGCGTCATTGAGAACTATAACCACTCGGTTGTATATCCGAAAGGAGATGATGGGGACTGAGCGAGAGAAAAAGTTAGTGGGACTCTGTAAGAGAAGATCATCCTCGGACTTACCGTTGTATTTCTTGGACCAAGAGGCGTAAGCCTTCCAGGGCTCTTTGGATGGAAGCATCTTTTTGACGCCATAGAACCAATGACCGGTGGGACCAGGTGGTAGTGGTAATGCTCGTGATTTGACTAGCTGAGCGTAGTGTAATGTCACTACTAGTCCAGCTAGTAGACATGCTGCAATCGAGTACCAGGAGAAAACCATTGTGGTGAGGGCGGTTCGCATCCCTTCCTAATCTTTATATGGTGTTCATCCCACTAAAGCCCGTCTTGCGAAGCTGTTCCATTGAGATAGGTTTGTCGTAAAGCTGAGCCCTGGCGGCGAAACATGGTTTCTCGAGACACCGACATCGTGTAGTTCCAGTTGGATGTAATGGAGTCGGTAATCAACCGCAAATATACTCCCAATTCTTTGATGTTCGGTCGGTCGCGGAGGTTATTCAGCGAAAAGAGAAGAAGGTATTCGGACGATCTTAAGGATAAATCATCCACGTGGCGGAGATGTCGGTCGCATCGACGCGAAAGTCGACCCGCGAAGATGTAGCCAAGGCTACGCAGTCGTGGCCAAGGGGAGTTGCTGGCGCACTTAAGCCAGTGTAATATCGGCTTCCGGTATCGGAACCAAAGTCCGAGCGATGGTCCTGATTGGATGGATTAGCGTTGCTCCAAATATTTATTGAAATACTAAGTAACGTCGAGTGTGGTACCGGATTCAAAGAATAAAGAGAACCCGAGTCATAGCGAGATTTTACAAATATCAGGTCGAAAAGGTGAAACCGGTCAGGATCGTTTTAGGCAGCACGGATCAAGTATTAAACCCATTTATATTCTATGATGCGTGATTAAGGGACCCTGATTCAACGCCCGAAACTACTGTGAAGATATGGTACTATGAGGTAGTGGTTTAATTGGTGGCCTGAGCAAAGATCGCGTCAGTAGGAGCCGAAACTCGAATCTCAGATGCAATCGTCATACCTGCCATCTCCCTTGTTCTCCAGAGACCTACGTTTCTCGTCACGCTTGCGATTCTCAATAACCTCCTCTGCATCCATCCAGAAATCTGTAGAGTCGCGAGGGAGATACGTCCAGGCGCTCAAATCGTATGGCACTGGGACAACATGATGTATAAACGACTGTTGCTCTTTTGTGTCCTCACATGATAATTCTGGAATCTCGGGTGACGACCCCAACACGAGTCGGGCATCATATTTTCCAGACACCATTTCTTGATAAATCGCGCGTGCCGTGCAATCATCGTTCAGCCCGGTTACAAAGTGTCCGATAACCACGGAAGGGATTAAAACAACAAAACACCTTAGGCTGGTCGGGAGGTTGGGGACGACGATGTTGATGATACCTTCCAGCTGAAACGCAATTTCTCGTAAGCTTTGTGTTCCAAGACATGCCGCAATGCAGTCTAGGTTAAAGTATCTGAGGTTCTCGAGGGAGGAGAGGCCTGTCCAGGATACTTCGAACGAAAAATCGATGTCGAGGTGTGTGAGGTTTTTAAAGATTGGGTGGTAGAACGAGCGATACTCTAGAGGAAGGCTTCCCCAATAGAGGGATAGCCTACGCAAGTATGGAAGTTGAAGGGTGTCGGGTGAGAGCAGGGAACGAAGAACCATTTGGTTGGTAGAAATGGGGTTGGCCCAGCATGCCAGGCTCTGGAGATTCAAGCATAAAGGGAGAAGCTCCTCAGCTAGGCTCCATTTGTGCAAGTCGTCGATAAATAGTCTGTGGATATAATTGGCGTAAAATTTTCTGGGTTTGCTTCCGTCTTTAAAGGTGGATGCGAAAAGTCGAAAGCGCCGTCGTTCGGATTTGAGATTCGTGTAGGTGTGACGGTTGAGAGTGATACACTGATACATGAGAGGCTCAATCCTGGGAGAGGTGATCAAGACTGGTGGTCGTTTAAAAAAAAGTAAGCGCGTACCATGACCTGACTTCTTTAGACACCAAAGCAATATCGACGTCCTTCCGCATGCTTGCCTCAAAAGCCTCCTCGAATATGAGACGTTGGATATCAAGGGGAAATTGGGAGAAGAGGCTGAAGCCCTCTAGGATGGCCATGACGGTAAACGTGCTGCTCGGAAGCTTGGGAAGGGGAGACAACACCTTGCAGCCACAATTATAAGAATGACGGATGCTATTTTATGGCACGTGCCTTGGGCATGCATTTTAACGCTAGCTCCAATCGGTGCTAAATTCGTCACAGAGGGTCGCGTAGATGAATAGCATGTACTTATATAGAAAGCTAGACTGTCCACGTCGGGCTGGACGAAGTCCTGAAGTGCCGATCTCATACCTAAAAACATATAGAGTACATCAAGGAATAGCAAGTCAACTCCGCCGAGGGCTTGCTCGGTGGATACGCGACGAGCTCAGCTTGGACCAGAATTGGTCTCGGATGTTTTAATTTGGAAACCGACACTATCCGCCTGACATGCCACGCGTTATTCAGTTGTGATCGGCCACACTTTTGGTTGAGGTAGTGCGAACGAAAAGTCGACACTAGGACAGGAGGCAAAGGCTTGATGATGTCGATCATGCGATAAAGGATAAGGTATTGCGAGGTCTGGAAGCCTCATTCCGAAATCTAGTTTCTATTCAGCTGGCTTTTCGAAGCTAGAGGTCACATAGCTGCGTCAGACCTGACGCAAAATTTACTCATTCCGAGAAGTGTCATCTACAGAAGCATGTGCAAGGAAGAGGCCCACAGAGTTTGTCACGCACGCCTTATGTCTGTCGCCCTGCACACTGAAGCACTCACCGATGAGGTGAAGCTCAGGAGTGAAAAATTTCAGCTATTCGCGACTATTATAGTATAGAATGTGGGCACCCACTACCTCCACATGATTCAATGGCATTATGGCACGAGCGTCGAGACTTGTCAAGCGCTTGAACACAGGGTTTCTATGATCATTTTCTGATCTGTTCCCGGAGGGATCGTTCGTTCAAGGTCTATGTCCCCTGATATTCGAAAGAGATGCTAGGATTCTGCTGGGGACCTTCGTAAACAGATAAGATCATTTACTGGGGTGGATTCCCCGATTGGCGACGAATACCATGGTTGAGTCTGTACCAAAAGAAAAAGAAAAACCCTGAGCCGAATAACGTCAGCCAGGGACAGTGTCTCGGCAACCCATCAATGCATCATTTCGGGGGACATAGCCCGGAGACTCCGCTCGAGATCTACGGTGCGTCTTTAGAGACATTGGTTGCACACGAAAGTATACAGTATATACATTTTATCATCAAGTATGAGGACATCAACTTCCTCATTATTGACCGCTCCAGTAAGCGAGTCCTGGCACTAAAATAAACTTAGTCAAATCGAGACMAGGCTTTTAGATATCAACTCACCTCATGCCGGATGAATGAATCCATTCTTTTTGAGCCATCCTTGAGACATTCTGGTG